>SNQJ01S0030527.1:15742-43098 GCA_010110895.2 Picea sitchensis | reverse complement strand
AAAAAAAACGAGAACTCTGTAGAGTTCTCGTTAAGTTGGTAACTATGTTGGCTTAGAGAGGGACCTCTTGGAAACTCTCCTTGACCTAGGGCAAGATCTACCCAATAGGATACCTCATCAACCCTCCCATATTTAAGCTTGACAAGTCGCATAGTGTCTTGGGGATGTTAATTGTTTGATATAGTGATCTTTGATGCACTTGCTTAGATGGCTTATTTATTAATTGGATTCACTTATCATGATGTTATAACTTGAGATCCTTGGAGGGCGTGTTCATTTGTCTTTGTAGGACCTAGTTGGTGGACAGTTTTGCGAGAACAATTTTAGCTTGAGTTTCCATGGGGCTACAAGACTACAGGTTGGATGTCAGGGCCCGCATGCCAGATGAGAGAGATCAGACTTGGATGACCTTGATGATGACTTGAACGACCTAGCCCACCCCTTACTTGCCAAATGATTTTCCCGGGAGGGGAAAAACGTTCCATTTTTTAGCTTGACGTCATGATCTTGGGGGCTAGGGCATGGTGGTGAGGTGACACTCTTTGAAACATGGACGTTTTGGGGAGAATAAGGTCTTCACCATGATATGAGTTCCTAGATGCTTGACACATAGCCTTTGGAGGCCCATGTATGTTTCTCCAACACCAACGATTTCCTCAAAGTGGCAAAACGTCCCCTAAAGGAGTGATGTCCTCCTAAATTAGGGTTTTTGTGCAAAAAGTGAAATTTTAAGTGAATTATTTAATATTACTTTGTTAAGAGGGAAAGATTAGGGTTTTTGACCCCTAATATTGTGTTTTACTCCTTAATTTGTGGACAAACTATGTTATCTACTTTTAGTATAAATAGAGATCATAAGATCTCATTTTAAAACATAACTCTCCCTCTTGTGAGAGATTTGGTCTGAAATTTTCGACTGTCTTGGCTATTTCTATCTCTTGTGCACTTGTGTATGGTTATACTTATGAATGGTTGATGGATGAAGTGATGCTCTAGCCTCAGAAGGATTTTCTATTGCTATTGTGGTGGATTATCTTGGCATTTTTCCTTGAATTGGTATGGTTTTTACTTTCTTGCTATCATTTGTTTCAAGTCAAGGTTATTGTGCTAGGAACTAGGTGGTAAGTATAAGGGCATACAACCCCACATTAAGATTTATCACTTTATGCTTCATCTTATTGCTTCAACAAGGGTTTGCTAAGAGAAGTATAAGGGCATACACCCTCTTAACTTAAACCCTAGCATAGAGAAACTTGCCTTGGGAAGTAAAAGGGATTACACCCCCAAGGAGGTAGCTTCTATAAGCTCCTTTTGACTCCATTAACCCAATATTAAAGGCACTAGTCATACTTTTTTGCATTGGAGATATAAAATCATTGCCTTGAGAAACACAAGTTTTGGTATTTTGAAATGTCTCTTGCTTGAAGTTGATTTGTCTCATTGAGAGGAGTCTTCCCCCACTAGGGCGTCCCCTCTCTCCCAACACTCTAATTGTTGTTAAAAACTTTAACCTACATCCATTATGGCTACATAACCCTATCTACTAACACTCTCACAACTCCTAAACTAACCCTAGACTAGCTCTCTAACTTTGCTAATTTACTCTCCTAACTAGGGTGCATCTTTTGAGATAGTTATTGGCAACTTTTCATGGTTAATTTTGTTGTTTCATGCCACTGAAGGCTACATCCATAAGGATGCAATTTTTTGTAGAAAATACATGTTTACAACAACCATATTATCTAGCTTCTTAAGTGTCATTTTTAAGCCTATGTTCATTGCTAAGTTTGATGTTGATTTACCTAACTAGTCTAGATCTTTATATGTTGATTTTAGATATTTTATTTGTTGATATAAACTGATATCTACTGTTGCAAATTAGGGACAACAAGCTTAACTTTCTGATCTAACTAACATATATTATTGAAAAATGTCTTTTCTTGTATCTCAGGCAGGTACAATCATCCGAAAAAGTACTATACATGTGGGACAACAATTACTTGACTTGCAAGGCATATCTCCCTACCTTTCCTTCTACTTAGATTTGACCTCCAGGGGATTCACTTCCATTTCCCTCCATCTCCATCTCAATCCCCCTAAGGTCACTGGGATCACCTCTCTAAAGTGACCTAGTCACCCTTGAAGTGTGGGATCTACATCGGGGTGACATTGGGTGTAGGATTCCCAAGTTGTAGCACTTGTTTCGTGGTTGGGTCGGGCTTTGCCCAACCTAGAACTTGAGCTATAACATTTTTTACGATGTTGCCGGGGAAGATTTTGAATATTCTTCGTACCCTAATGACACTTAGGTAATATATCCCAAATAATTTCCCTTAGCTTACCTGGCGACTCCACCCAAGGGACGTTCCCTTTCCACCCTTCTTGATGAGCTCTTTTTGAAGCTCATCTGGCGACTCCACCCTTCCACGAACCCACCTTTCCCTCCTTTCCCTTTCCACCCTTTGATGAACCTTGATCTCATCTGGTGACTCCGTTGAGGTTTCCTTTCAGCCAATGGAAATATGACACCATGGGATGAACCCCCATCCAGAAATTGTTATTCCTTGAAGAAGGAAATTTTACAGATGGAAAAGGAAAAGGATGTTGTTAACCAAAATTTGGTCACCTATATGTTCCTGCTCCTGGAATAATAATAAAAAATGATATTGGAAGATGAATATTTTTGAACTATTATATATTCATTGCATAGCCCTTGATATCAACTTCTCCATGCATTTCGCGGTTCAATCAAAATCAGAGTCTCCATGACCAAGATATGCGTACTTCTGTTCAGAAGTCCAATGGAGGTATTACAAAAAGAAATATGAAAAATGTTATAAGTGACATGCTCTCTCCTCTCCTTTCCCTTCACCTCTGTTCATTCTCTCATTTTATACTTAGTCATTTTTCCCATTTGTCTCATTACTTTCATATTCCCCTTACAATTTTCCGCACTTAACCATTTTTACTTATTCCTTTCCAAGTTCACATTCATATTTTTGAACTATTATATATTCATTGCATAGCCCTCGATATCAACTTCTCCATGCATTTCGCGGAATCAAAATCAGAGTCTCCATGACCAAGATATGCGTACTTCTGTCCAGAAGTCCAATGGAGGTATTACAAAAAGAAATATGAAAAATGTTATAAGTGATGTGTTCTCTCCTCTCCTTTCCCTTCACCTCTGTTCATTCTCTCATTTTATACTTAGTCATTTTTCCCATTTGTCTCATTACTTTCATATTCCCCTTACCATTTTCCGCACTTAACCATTTTTCCTTATTCCTTTCCAAGTTCACATTCATTTCCCTTTTCCTTTGTTTTCCCATTTCTTTTTATTTTCCTTTCCATTTTCATTATATCATTTTTTCATTTCTTTCCTTTCCCCTTTTTATTTTCCCAAATTTCACGAAATTCCTTTTATTCCCCATATATTTCTTTTCATTTTTCATATTTTCCATATTTCACGTGATCCATTATATACTTTCACCGGTTTGTGGGTTTGTGAGGGTTGGTGATATTTATTTCATATGTTATATGCAAGTCTATCCGACCGATTCTTAAGTCTTAGAATATTTTACAATTATTTACCTCTCATATCCACTTCACCTACACTTACAATTTTCACACTCATTCCTTAATATGTATTACCGTGGGTCCCCGATGATTTCCTCACCTACCTATGCATTCACGTAAATCCGTGAACCCGCCATGTTATTTTAATAATATTTTTCCTATCCTAATTTCTATGAGGAACATCTCCAAGTGACACATGGCACTTTATTAACCAATGAGATACATACACGTGGCAACATACCAAAAGTGACACATGGCGGATTCTATTGGCATATTGTTGGCCTACCAAGTGATGACATGTGGAAACATTTGGTTGGGTGACTCATCATTGCTAACTGGGAATATTGGTGGTTGATTGGGCATGCAAAATTATTATTATATTCAANAAAAGTGACACATGGCGGATTCTATTGGCATATTGTTGGCCTACCAAGTGATGACATGTGGAAACATTTGGTTGGGTGACTCATCATTGCTAACTGGGAATATTGGTGGTTGATTGGGCATGCAAAATTATTATTATATTCAATATTTTTTCAAGGGTCGAATCCTCCAAGCTCCATAGTCTCCTCTCTTCTTTATTTCTTGTTAATTGTATGTTACATTTAACATTATATACCACTAAGAATCTTTTATTCTTGTATATGTGGATAAGAATAATGAATAAAAGTCGAAATTCAACAAAGGAGGTCGAAATTAAATCAAGGGTTCACATTTACCAATCAAACTTGATCGACGGTGGCTGAGTCACGATCTTGCAAAGGCTATATCTTGAGCTCCTGACCTCCATTTGCAACAAAATTTATATTGTTGGAAAGATATTTCAACATAGAAGATGGTGGTATAAGTTTAAAGTGATGAAAGTTGACACATATTTCTCATAAATTAAAATATCAGTCAGTTGCATTATTTAATGGGCCTGCATGACAACTCAACTTCACAACTTCATATCTTGAGATCGAGGCGACGAATTTGGACAAATTTTATATCATTGGAAAGCGAAGATGATGAATATAACATATAAAATGATTTAAATTAATAACAAATTTATTATCATTCCCAAAGAATTAAAACACAATCATCCTCTTTTAAAAGGGAAATTAATTAAATTTCAAAAAATAAAAGTTTAATTAAAAATTTTATTAAAAAAAAAGGAGAGGGACCCACTTTCAATATGAATTCATTAATGAATAATTAACGAGGAATTAATTAAAGGAAATGTTTCAAGAAGAAACTCGTACGAGAATTTCTAGAAGGGAGAAACCCTAACTACTCAAGTAGTTAGAAAATCTCTCCATAAAAAGAGAAGAGAGGCTTCATCAAATGGTCCAATAATCAGTATTGTCAGAGGGGTAGGGCAGAATATCAGAGGAAGAAGAAGGTACATCCATGGATACACAATCAATCTTCTGATCAAAAGAAATAAATATCCATCTTCTACATTCTTTTTACATATATGGTTGTCAAATAATTTGTAATCAAGAACATATTTCATGAATAAAACTCCACAAAGAATTGCTTCGGGGTTGATCTTGATTGTATCTTGCAACTTTGAGTTTTAAGTATGAGGTATTTGAGGTTGACCTATCAAATTCTCTTTTGATCTTGATTGCAGTACTCTGTTAAAATTCTTTGAGATGATCAAATCATTCTCTCCTATGAAGAAGATATGTATGTATTTATATATTATTAAGAAGATTGTGTGTGATGTTGATCACGATTTAATTCTAATGTTGAAGCCCTCCAATTTTTTCTGATTAAAAGACTTTTGTTTCACATAAAGATCATATTGGGTTATTGAAGAACCATTTTCATATAAATCCAAGCACTAAATATTTGGGGTTTGCTGCCTAGCACTCCCCCTAATCCAAGATATTCAAAGATATATATTTTATCCAAAGAGGAGAACCACCTCTCTAAAAACAAAGGGGGACTAATGTCCTCATGAGGTTGTCGTTTTGGTCATGAAGGATTCAAGCGTCATCATTTTTTGCAACTCCACTGGGGAACAATTTATTTTCAAGATATTTGAGGAACCATAAATCTCCATGGCTCAAAGTTTCGAGAAGAAGATTCAAGAAAATGGCTTCTTATTTTAAGCATGGCTCACCTGTTTTGTAATTTCAAAAAGAAACGAGAAGCACCAAAGATTCAGGAGAATGAACTCCCTGGCAACTCCATTGACAAAATTCAAAATGAAGGGTTTCATTCATGTCATAATGCTTCTTTATATTCTTCATCAAGCCCATCAATGGCTTTGCAAGATTCGACAAAATGGAGAAATACTCAAAGAAGGACGTGATTTTATAATAGCCCTTTAAATCTACCATAAATAGACTTTCAAATGCCCAATATTCCTATTGAAATTTTTTCTACATTCTTTGGGGATGCTTCAGAAGATGCAGAGCAACACTTGATTAATTTTATAGGTACATGTTATGATTTCAACCTCACTGAAGACAATGTTACATGTATATTATTCCTACAAATTATACAAGAGGATTCTCTTGAATGGTATAGTTCATCTTCTAACTCCATTACTATATGGGATGTGTTAGAAGATTCATTTGTGGGAAATTTCATCTCAAAGGTGCATTCATATGTTTTTGCTAATGTTTTAAATGTTTCTTCACACCCACCCTCTCCCACATGGACACAAAAGGATGAAATGAATGATTTAGAAGAAGAATATCATAAAACACTGCAATACTTTTCTGAATCAAATCTTGTTGTTGGGAATGAAGGAAAGAATTCCAAAGATCAAGAAAAGGATATCAATATCTCATATACTCCATATGAGGAAGAAATTAAAAATTCTCCACCAAATGTGCAAGAATAATTCAACCAAAATAAAGAAGAATTGGTGTAAGAAAACAATTTTGAGAATAAAGAAAATAGTCATTGCATAGAAGAAGAACATTTCCAAGACATCGCCAATGAAACAATAATCTTGAATGTGGAAAAAGAAGAAAAAAAGAATGTTTTCAAGAAAGGAATTTCTCATTTGATTGAAGATAGAAGCACTCTGAGGCAGCCAAGAGTAGATTATATTGAATATTGGTTTGAAAGTATTGTCATCCCGCCAATGCAAACAACTCTTTTGCACACATTGCTTGATCCCATTGTGGTACATTTTGGGCATGCTCTTGATTTATTGGTAGCAACCCCAATCTTTTTATTACTGTTGGAGCTCATTTCACAAGTCAATGGGATGATCGAATGGCTCCATTGGAAATCTTCCTATGCCTAAGGTTCCCCTTTCTTTCAAGTAACTTAGGGTAGGTAGACATGTATGCATATATTTTGTTTCTTTAGTTCAGTTTTGCATAATAAGGAAGTCAAACTTGAAGGTAACTCCATGAAATAAGAAGAATGATAAGAATTCATTTTGAAAATGACTTTGCATCCCAATGGAGATGGTAGTTGGTCTTGATATTCTGGTGTTCTCAACAACCCACAGGGGGTCATTGTCCCGCATTTGGAGCCAGTTGTTGACCAAAATTTGGTCACCTATATGTTCCCGCTCCTGGAATAAAAAAATAAAAAAAAGATATTGGAAGATGAATATTTTTGAACTATTATATGTTCATTGCATATCCCTCGGTATCATCTTCTCCATGCATTTCACGAAATCAAAATCAGAGTCTCCATGACCAAGATACACATACTTCTATCCATAAGTCCAATGGAGGTTTTACAAGAAGAAATATGAAAAATGTTCTAAGTGAAATGTTCTCTCATCTCCTTTCCCTTCACCTCTATTAATTCTCTCATTTTATACCGAGTCATTTTTCCCATTTGTCTCATTACTTTCATATTCTCGTTACCATTTTCCACACTTAACCATTTTTCCTTATTCCTTTCTAAGTTCACATTCATTTCCCTTTTCCTTTATTTTCCCATTTCTTTTTATTTTCCTTTCCATTTTCATTATCTCATTTTTCCATTTCTTTCCTTTCCCATTTTTTTTCCCAAATTTCACGTAATTCATTTTATTCCCCATATATTTCTTTTCATTTTTCATATTTTCCGTATTTCACGTGTTCCATTATATACTTTCATCGGTTTACAGGTTGGTGATATTTATTTCATATGTTATACGCAAGTCTGTCCGACCGATTCTCAAGACTTAGAATATTTTACAACTATTTACCTCTTCTCTCCACTTCACCTACACTTAGAATTTTCACACGCATTCCCTATAACTATGTGTCCACTTCACTTACACTTAGAATTTTCACACTCATTCCCTACTATGTATTACCGCGGGTCCTGAGTGATTTCCTCACCTACCTCTGCATTCACGTAAACCCGCTAACCCGCCATATTATTTTAATAACATTTTTCCTATCCTAAGTTCTATGAGGAACATCTCCAAGCAACACTTGGCACTTTATTAACCAATGAGATACATAAATGTGGCAGCGTACAAAAGGTGACACATGACATGATTTTATGACATATGGCAGATTCTTATTGGTAGATTGTTGGCCTACCAAGTGATGATATGTGGAAAAATTTGGTTGGGTGACTCATCATTGCTAACTGGGCATATTGGTGGTTGATTGGGCATGCAAAATTATTATTATATTCAACAATTTTCCAAGGGTCGAATCCTCCAAGCTCCACAGTCTCCTCTCTTCTTTATTTCTTGTCAAGTGTATGTTACACTTAACATTATATACCACTAAGACTCTTTTATTATCATACATGTGGGATAAAAATGATGAAGAAAAGTCGAAATTCAACAAAAGAGGTCGAAATTAGTTCAAGGGTCCACATTTACCAATCAAACTTGATCGACGATGGTTGAGTCACGATCTTGCAAAGGCTATATCTTGAGCTCCCGACCTCCATTTATAGAAAAAATTATATTGTTGGAAAGGTATTTCGATGTAGAAGATGGTGGTATAGGTTTCAAGTGCTGAAAGTTGATACATTTTTCTCAGAAATTAAAATATCACTCAGCTGCATTTTTTAATGGGCATGCATGACAACTCAACTTCACAAGTTCATATCTTGAGATCCATGCAACGGATTTGAACAAATTTTATATCATTGGAAATATAAGACGATGAAGATAACATCTGAAATTATTTCCATGGCTAAAAATTTTATTATCATTCCTGAATAATTAAAACACAATCATCCTCCTTTAAGAGGGAAATTAATTAAATTTCAAAAAATAAAAGTTTAATTAAAACTTTTATTAAAAAAAAGGAGAGGGACCCACTTTCAATATACTTGTAGTAGTGATACAAATTCATTAATTAGACATTAATTAAAGGAAATGTTTCAAGAAGAAACTTGTACGGGAATTTTTATAAGGGAGAAACCCTAACTACTCAAGTAGTTAGAAAATCTCTTCCTAAAAAGAGAAGAAAGGCTTCATCAAATGGTCCAATAATCAGTATTGTCAGAGGGGCGGGGAAGAATATTAGAGGAAGAAGAAGGTACAACCATGGATACACAATCAAGTTTCTAATCAAAAGAAAGAATCTCCATACTCTCCATTTTTTTTTTATATATTCTTCTACATAACTTCTCATAGTTTTATGCTTGAATCTCAAAGTTGGGCACAAGGCTGAGTTGTTGAGTGTTCTTCTTATATTCTTCTAAGATATTTTCTTATATGATCATGGAGTGTTTGCAACCACATATATGGCTATAAAATATTTTGTAATGAAGAACATCTTTCACGAATAAAACTCCACAAAGAATTGATTCGGGGTTGATCTTGACTGTATCTTGTAACTTTGAGTTTTAAGTATGAGGTATTTGATGTGGACCTATCAAATTCTCTTTTGATCTTTATTGCAGTACTCTATTAAAATTATTTGATATGATCAAATTATTCTCTCCTATGAAGAATATATGGATGTATTTATATATTATTAAGAATATTGTGTGTGATGTTGATCACAATTTAATTCTGATGTTGAAGCCCTCCTTCAATCTTTTTTGATTAAAAGACTTATGTTGCACATAAAGATCATATTGGGTTATTGAAGAACCATTTTCATATAAATCCAAGCACTAAATATTTGGGGTTTGTTGCCTAGCACTCCCCCTAATCCTAGATATTCAAAGATATATCATTTATCCAAAAAGGAGAACCACCTCTCTAAAAATGAAGGGGGACTAATGTCCTCATGAGGTTGTTGTTTTGGTCCGAACGGAATCAAGCATCAACAACTACCAATAAAGTTGTTGAGGAAATGATGAATCGTATAAGAGAATTATTTCATGCCCTTGACGATGAAAAAGTATTCGAAGAAAATACATATAAATAAATTCATCAAGAAGAGAACACGATGAGTTGTGACCCTTTCGAAGACCTTGATGATGCTTTATAATACCTTGAAAGTGAAGAAGTGGCGGAGGAAACCTTGGATATGACAGATCCCCTTGAAGAAAAGAAAGCAAAGAACTATGCACTCATAATCAAGCCTCTTATGATGAAAAGGCAATGGAGGGGCTTGTCTATAAAAAGAAAGAATAATTATGATAAAGCGCAACATATTGAGGCATCGATATATTTGATCCCGCTTGATAAATATGAGGTGGTCCAACCTTGTTTACCACCTAATGTTGAAGAAGCGATCAGTCTCGATGATGAAGAATTTGAAGTTCCAATTGAATAAGTCCATGCCTCTGCTCCTCTTACATACAAAGACGAAAAGATGGTCATTCTTAGTCATACTGATGGTCTTGTGAAAGTACCCTTTGATATGGTTGATGGTCCTATAGATTCTTTCATACAACCTGGAAGACGCAGATGGGATCTTAACTATCTCAAATTTGATAGAGACACAATTTATGATATTGAGGGTATCTCTCAAGCAGAGGGGGTGTCATCATCAGATGAGTGGTCCTCATACGTATATGATTCAAATATTTGGTTGTCTGGTGATGATATGGTTACATATTTGTTACACTCCTTCGAGGATGACTTATCACAACATACTCAGAGTGATATTCAATCATCATTTGGTACATTCCTTTTTGAGGATGCAGATTTTTTTTATGAGGACTTCCAACCATTGTGCTCAGATTTTGAGGAATACTAGGACTTGGCCATCTCAGAGCAGTCAGAGGTTCATTCTTCAAAGAAAAAGTATTTTCATCTTGGATATTTCCATGGAGATTCATAGGGAAAGAGGCGGTGTTTTTCTACACCTGAGACTGTTCTTTACCTCTTACCCTCTTCTCCAAGAGACCATGCAGTATTCTTCTGATATTTCATTTCCTCTCAGTCCTTGACAAGTAGTGATTCTTTATGCGCAGATGAAGATGAGCCTTCATCTACATATAGTATCCCCTTTCATATATCGATTGATCAGTCTTGTGGCTACACTTTCAGGAAGGATGATCAAGATGTAGTTTCTCTTTCCAACACGATTTCCTCCCTCCCGCCCATCTTCATGAGTTTTGTTTTATGATCGATTATATGTTTGTTCATACTCATGATTATTATGTGTTTGACTTATCTTTGTTGTATTATATGATTAATCACAGAGGGAGATACTTTGATGAGATGATCAAATGGTTGCACTGGTTGTATGACTTCACCTGACATCATCCAGCACGCGATCTTCAGGGCCCCAAAGCCCTGAGTAAGTAGGTAAGTCATTTTCATTCCTCGAATTTGCATATCGATTGCTCATCCTAGTTTATATGCATTTCATTCTACTTGCATATTGATTTCATGCTTAGTTTAGAATATTTTGAAAAAGATGTCAAAATTTTCTTTTTCTAGCTCAGTTGGTTTTGATTATGATCATATGAGAAAAAGGATGAGTAGGCCATCCTACACTTGACAGTATGATGTTTCCATGCAGGCACAGGTCTACCAGAAGATTTTGCGGTTCTCATGCACTCTACGACGAGCACATGTCCCCAAGTAGGAGCTAGATTTTATCCCCATTTTGTGGATAGCTAAGGAGATGATGTCTCGAGGCCCTCAGGTTGTAGATATGGAGTGACAAGAAAATACATGACCAACAATACCCTTTGCACAAATGAAAAACCCACTCACTGCCATAGATGGTCATAGGTTTACAGATGGCATCCACCACACCACCTGGATTCCAAAAGGCAGTGGGCCTTGCTCCATGAGGTACAAGTCAGTATTATGGTGAACATCATTTCAATATTTAAGCCATTTGATTATGTTGTATATTAGATTGATCTAGATTTCATGATATGTTCTTGGAAATTATGCCTTTTTCCCTACTTCACCTTGGTGGTTGACATTACGCCCTAGTAAGTGGTTTTCCTTGGGGATGGGTTTGCTACTGGGAACTCCCTTAATGAGCCATCGTACCATTCCCGACTATACTTACCACCTTCCATCATTATTCCCCTCCATTTCCTTTTCTCTTGGGATTTCATGGTATATTTACCCAAGAAGGGGTTGTCCCTCATTCTATGGGAAGAAGGGGCTAAAGGCCTAAAGGGATTGGTGTTGGGTAAAAGATAAAAGCCTCATATAAACCTTCTACATGCTTCTCCCATGGATCACCCAAGAAAGTAATGAAACACTTATCTTTGAATAAAGGGGACCCTTATTATAATAAAGAAATGCTTAAAACGTTAGTTGAAGGATAGGAGGTCTCATCGAGCCGACCTATCGAGATACATGAATATCTAGTGGTATGAAATTGACATCATTTGCTCACCAAACCAGGGCAATGGCTCTCAATTGCATAGGTTGAGAGAAAAGAGGTCTCATCATGAGCCAACCTCATTTCCATTAGGTATTTGTGGGTGACATTGCCATCACCTAGTCCTGCATAGCCAGGCGATGGAAACCTTCAATGTCTCCTTATGCTATTATGAAAGAAAATATAAAGAAAAGAAAGATAAAAGGCAATTGATGGGCTTGGAAAAGTGCATTGGACGACGAAGTTACCACACACACCCTCTACAAGGAACCCATGAATGAGACACTCTACGATCCCTTGTATGTCATGAAGGCCCTATGCCCATTGGGTCTTGACCCATTCACCTCATACACTTTACATGACTTAGAGAGGGACCTCTTGGAATATCTCTTTGACCTAGGGCAAGATCTACCCAATGACACCTCGTGAACCCTCCCATATTTAAGCGACAAGTCACATAGTGTCTTTGAGTTGTTAATTATTCGATATAGTGATCTTTACGTGCACACATGCTTAGATGGCTTATTTATTTTTGGATTCACTTATTGTGATGTTATGACTTGAGATCCCCAGGCGTGTTCATTTGTCTTTGCAAGACCCTGGTTGGTGGGCAGTTTTGGGAGAACAAGCTAGCAGGATTCCATGGGGCTACAAGCCCACAAGTTGGAGGCCAAGGGCCCACATTCCAAATGAGAGAGATATGTATCAGACTTGGCCGGCCTTGATGATGACTTGGATGACCCTAGCCCACCCCTTACTTTCCAAACGATTTTCCTAGGAGGGGAAAAACATTCCACTTTTGAGCTTGATGTCCAAGATGTGGGGAGCTGGGAGGCATGGTGGTGAGGTGCCACTCTTTACATGGGCGTTTTGGGGAGAAGGTCTTCACCATGATATGAGTTCCTAGATTCTAGACACATAGCCTCTGGAGGCCCATCCATGCTTCTCAACCACCAACGACTTCCTCAAATTGGAAGCGTCCCTTAAAGGGGTGACATCCTCCTAAATTAGGGTTTAATTTGTGCAAGAGTGAAATTTAAAGTCAATTGTTTAATATTTACTTTGTTAAGGGGAATTTAGGGTTGTTGACTAATCTTTTGTTTAATCATAATTTTTGGGCAAACTATATTTATCTATGTTTTAATATAAATAGAGATCATAAAGATCTGATTTTAAATCATAACTCTCCCTCTTGTGAGAGACTTGGTCTGAGGAATTTTAGATCCCTCTTGGATATTTCTATCTCTTGTGCACTTGTGTATGGTTATACTTATGAATGGTTGATGGAAGAGTGGTTCTTGGAAGGATTTTCTATTGCTATTGTGGTGGATTATCTTAGCATTTTTCCTTGAATTGGTATTGTTTTACTTTCTTTCTATCATTTGTTTAAAGTCAAGGTTATTGTGCTAGGAACTAGGTGGGGAGTATAAGGGCATACACTTCTACTTGTGTTTCCACCATTTTTTCTAAGGGAATATTGCTTCAACAGGGTTTGCTAAAGAGAGAAGTATAAGGGCATACACCCTCTTAGCTTAAACCCTAGCCTAGAGAAAAATTCCTTGGGAAGTAAAAGGGATTACAACCCAAGGAGGTAGCTTCTCTAAAATCATTTTGACTCCATTAACCCAATATTAAAAGGCACTAGTCATCGTGTTTGCATTGGGAGATATAAAATCATTGCCTTGAAACACATTTTTGGTCTTTTGAAAGGTCTCTTGCTTGAGGATGATTTGTCTCATTGAGAGGAGTCTTCCCCACTAGGGTGTCCCCTCTCTCCCAACACTCTAATTTATGTTACAAGCTTTAAGCTACAACCATTAGAGACTGCATAACCCTATCTACTAACACTCTCATAACTCCTAAACTTACCCTAGACTAGCTCTCTAACTTTGCTCATTTAGTCTCCTAACTAGCATGCATCTTTTAAGCTAGTTCTTGACAAATTTTCATGGTTGTTTTTGATGTTGCATTCCACTAAATACTACAGCCATAAGTCTGCAATTTCTTTAGAAACACATGTTTAACCATGATCTTATCTAGCTTCTTAAGTGTCAATTTTCAGCCTATATTCATTTGCTAAGTTTGATGTTGATTTACCTAACTAGTCTAGATATTTATATGCTGATTTTAGATATTTTATTTTCTTATATAAACTGATATATACTGCTGAAAATTAGGGACAACAAAGCTAGCGTGCTAATCCAACTAACATATATTTTTCAAAGTGTCTTTTCATGTGCCTCGGTGGTGCAATCATCAGGAAAAGAAATTACTATACTTGTGGGGCATCAATTACTTGACTTGCAAGATATATCCTACCTTTTATTCCACTTAGAATTGAATTCTAGGGGATTCACTTCCATTTGCCTCCATCTCCATCTCAATCCCACCAGGGTCACCAAGATCGCCTCCCTAAATTTGACTTAGTTACCCTTGAAGTGCACGACCTACATTGAGGTGACATTAGGTGTAGGATTATGAAGTTGTAGCACTTGTTAAGTGGTTGGCTCGGGATTTTTCCCAACCACCTACAAATTTCTCTATAACAATATGGATACATGGGAAATGAACCAAGAAAAGAGATCTTGTCTTAATGAGGATGAATATATAATCCTAATTCCTAGGAAGCTTGGAAGAATGGGAAAAGACTTGTGAAAATGATGCCCAAAGTTTACTTGGGTAAATGGGTATAAGGGGAAATGATTGTATTTCACTTTTACCTTACTTTTCCCTTATGGGGAATTCTCACTTACAAGAGGCTTGAGGCAGGAGACAAATTTTGGGAATATGTTACATTAAGAGGGATTACAAAAGAAATCATTTACCCATATTTGGGGCTAGCTAGCTCATGAGGAAATACTATGTGGAACTTAGTGCTATTGATGCACTTGTGTTATGATAAAGGGGAGTTGGACATAATTGTATATGTTCCAACCAAGCTTGTGTGATTAAGGGGATGGGAGTGTACCTACAACATAAAGAGTTACTAAAGCTCGGTATGTGTCTCCTTGTACTATTTTATTTTGGGCCCAAATTGCATGATGAAAATGATATGTGATTGTGATCACCAATAAAAGGTGGTAGTAAGATCCTTAGAGAGTGGAAAACACTATTGTTGTGGATAGACCACTAGCTAAAGGTGGCAGTACAATCCTTTCTAGAATGGGGGTGCCACTACTATTGTGGTTGCAATCACTAGTTGAAGAGAGGTGGTTGTCTGATCCTTTCTAGAAGGGAGACCACCATTGTTTGTGGTTGTGATCACTAATTAAAGGTGGTAGTAAGACCCCTTTCCACCATAATCCTATGGAATTTGAAGGTGTTGTAAGTCCAGGAGCCTCTCCACCACAACTCAAATGAATTGTTGCAAGCTTGGTTTATTTTTTCTGGATCACCTTTGGGTTGGATTCATTAGACTTGTTGTGAACTATGATTTTATCACCTCATTGAGCTTGAACCCTTCTTGGGGGTGGTAACCCATGTGAAGGTGGTTATATTAGTTGGGTGGAAAAGAACGGCCCTTGGAATGTTTATGTTTATTGAATATTAGTTCATATGATATTTTTATGTTATTCTTTATGGGAGCTTGAGTGTAATTGGCTCAACTTTAGACTTCTACAAGATACGTGTTACAAGTATCTTGAATTTGAGTATTTAATTGTGCATTGATGGTTATTTGAATTACTCATTAATTGAATGTAATACCCCTAGGATGGGCTAATTTAATAGCAGTAAATGCAAATGTACATATAGGTTGGTGATCCATGGAGGCACAATTTTTTGGTACATTTTAGCGTGCATCCACCAAGGGAAGAGTGTGCTCCCGTTTTGTAATCTCGTCTGCTTTTGAGTAAAGTGTTACTGATGATTTCATATATATGAACCAAGGGAAGAGTGTGTACCCATTTCATAGCTTTGCACACACCTAAGTAAGTGCATGAGGATTGCTTCAAAGTGTTGACCAGACTGTGTTTGTAGCCAGAATATTTTTGGGGTTGGAGAGCCTTTGTATATATGTATATTGAGGCTATATTTATTGTGTCATTATCAGGCTGGAGAGCCTAGATTGCGACAAAGGCTAGTGTGACTATCTTTGTAAAAATGTAATGACAATCAAATAATTAATGAAAACATACAATGCACACAGACCAATAAGACAAAAAGAGATGATTTGGGATTAAACTCCACTAGAACTTGGGGCTAGAGTTAGGAAGGGGAATATTTTAATAATATTTCCAAAAGTAAATTTATGGGATATGCATTTATCCTAAGTTCCAAAGGAATAGAACAGGTGACCAAGTGGAGCTAAGTTATTTCTTAAGGTGACAGATGTCCAATTATATTCATGCAAATATATTGTTGGGCCTTGGTGTATTTTGGGGGAATTCACTCATTTCTTCATCACATAGACCAACTTTCTTCTGCTAAGCATTTGTATCTTGTTGTAACTTGTTTCCATCACATAACCATGTACTTGGGAAGAATTGTGTGTTATTGAAGAGGTGGATTGGTAGGATGCATTAATGGCTGTTGAAGAGGCGGGTTGTCGGGTCCATGTGAGATTGAAGAAGCAGGTTGTAGGGCACAGTGCATTTTATCAGTGAGAGGAATTGTTAGAATTGATTTCCAAAGGTGTCAGTTACAACTACAAGGCTTTGTGAACATGTTGTTGAAGACACAGGAAGGAGGTAGAGGCGACGAACAACTAATGGCAGAAGGAGGTCACACTTCCTGCGGTGGGACAAGTATGTTGGGAATGAGGGACTATAGATTGATTGTTGGGGTTGGTACCTTTGTTTGAGTGTTTTGATTGTTGATAGACCTTATTTGGGATTGGGAATACTTTTCCTTGGTGGATTTTAAGCCCCACCTTTCGGGGTGATCTGTTTGCTTTCTAATTTTTGAGTGGCAGGAATTATATGGTTGGGAGGAACATCGAGGAATTACGCAAATGGTTGGTGGATTAAGGAAGTCAAGATGAATATATTTTTATGTGTATTATTCTCCGAGTAATGTGCATATACATGTTAAATATATTATGTGTTACATATGTGTTGGCGATGGAAGTCACTCACGGATTACTTGGCGGGAAGCGGGCAGCATACATAAGTCTATGTCTGAATTTGTGTGTGTAAAGGGGTGTCGAATGGAAGTAAACTCGGTGGAAATGTGTTTCAACTTTGAAACTAGGTCGAGCATGCATGGGCAAGTGAGGTCTTAGATATACTCAGGAGCCAGTCAAAAGGTTGTAGTAAGGGTGAGTGGGGGAAGACTTGTATCAAAGAAATGCAAAGGTCACGATGTCAACATCGAGGTTCCTAGCGGTATGGGAGAATTCATTTAAGCGTGAGATATTCTTACATTCAAATGTAGAAAGCGAGAGAATACAATAGTGCCTTTATCATAGCCTGGCCTGTATTCATGAATCAGTCGATCATGAACTCTCTCATTGTGAGATGAAAACTAGATGGAATAAAAGAGACTGTCTTTCATTAAACGAGAAATCTTACATACATATGCTTAACGAGGAGAACTAGAGTGCTGTTAAAACATTACAATGGGAGCTTAGCTCTACCATGATACCTTACAAAATACAAAGGCTGAGTCTATATACTCAAAACATTCGCCTAGCGTGGTGCTTAGTCACCCAGGGCTTGGTGTCCCTTCATCCGGTGGATATCGCCGTCGGACCTGCCATCTTAGCGCCTTGGCTCTGTGGGGAGTAGCTGAGCCATTAAGATCTGAGTTAGTGTGTGCATACCTCCTTTGGCTAATCAAGGATTGGGCATGGCCTCTTTGGAAAAAATGGTACGGAAGCCCCCCTCGAGAAGACCACTGTCCAGGCTCTCCATATCTTACACTTAATCCATGAAGAGAGGTTTCAACCACACCTTCTCACCTTCATTGCTAGCGAAAGCCGAGGCTTGAGGTCCGGATCAAATGTACCGGAGGCAGCGATGAACCTTTATTTGTTGGACTCGACAACTAGCCCTTTGCACAACTCTTTCTATTTTCCCATGTGACGATGGGTTGTGACCCTGTGTTTAGTCTCAGAGGCGCTTTCGGCGTTCATGAATAAGAAGGGGATGATCCTTTCTCCTCATAATCGCGATGAGTGAAGCGTCGAGATAGCTGAAGTTGGCCTCATCGCGTCCCTCCCCAGATCTGATGGTTGAACTTACTCGGTGATGTTGTGGGCGCGGGTCCTGGACACTCGACACCTCATATCGGGAATATGAATGAACTATTCCTTGCGCTTGAAGTCAGCGATGGGTGAAAATTAGAGAACCTAATCAGCGTGGTGGCTCAATGGATGAAGCGGATGAAGTTGCCCAGCGTCGCGGGTCGACTACAGGCTTCGACTCGAGGTTTGGGGTTTTGAGATGTGAGGATGGCGAGGGGACTTTCACCTTCGAACTCGAATGCCAATATCTTGCAGAGCCTTTAGATCACCATGCTTATGTGTCCTTTGGATGGGGCGATGATTTAGTCTTGAAATATAGCGCTTTCTGCGAGGTGCTATATAGCGTTAACTTAGTGGCAGAAATCCGATGGCCAGTTGATCTATTCTTATGGATGAATCTGGGCCATTAACAACATAATTTCACCCACCCACTTGATTAGAAGCCTTAAAACAAGATTTTTCCACATTTGCTACCGGGTGCTTCTACTGGTGCAACTACCCGGAACAGAATACTCTTGTCCCTAGGACAAGAAATGTCGTAACATTATTAGGCTCCATGGGGATAGATTCGTCCCTGTGGTGCTCTAAGAACTCATTCCACAACTTTAGTGCTACTTTTCTTTGTTGGGCTGTGGAGTGGGGCTCAAAAACATCCGTACTGAAAATACCGGGCGAAAATAAAACGAACAAATAAGATACTGCTCGAGGAGCTTGTTATATACAATCCCAAGCTAATGGAAACACTTTGCATGGGGGCTAGGAGGTGAAAGCGGACTTCCACTGCCTCCAATCAAGTAACTTCGAAGGGAATCTTTTTCTTTACGTGATGATCACCCGGTGAGATGGTGTAGCAGTGACCGATTAAAGCATTCTACTCTTCAACTACCTCAGCGGTGAAGTTGATATGGAGTCGGGTAATCCAGGCATAAGGACATGCCACTCCGTGTCGTGAGGATCATAGAATGATTGGAAAATCCTGTGAAAATGGTAGCAGCAGGCCTGCTCTGCTCCATAGCTACTCCCGTAAGGCTGAACTTCATGATTACATAGGTGAATGGGCGGACTCTGGGCAGGAAGTCACATGTTCCATTGGTTCTTTCTGCTCCTCTTCTTAGCTCTCCCCAATTGATTCATATTAGAAATGTAGTAGGGACCATCAGAATTGGATTACGCTTCTTGTGGCTCTTGATTGTATTTATAGTGATCAAATGTAGGATAAGCTTGATGCTCATCATCACTATAATATGCATCAAAAAAGGGGTTGTCCTTCACTGATATGATCCTCCTCCAAAACAATGATCCCATAAAAAATTCCGTTTCAGGGATGATAGTGGGACCTGTTGATTCACGAACGCTCATATGATTTTTCTTTTTAATCCTAGGTAAGAATATATTGTGAGAAACCCCCTGGGGGAAGAAAGAAGAATCCTCTTCCACAAGTAACCCCTCTTTAAAAGGGGTCTTCGTCATTATGAGAAGAGCTTCTAGGAACATCTTCTTCAACTTAGATATCGGTGAGTCATCTACCATGGACCACATTTGCTCTATAAACTCACAATTTCCACAAAGAGGCATGTTGATCATTATGAATATCTAAGAGAATAGAGGCATTTGATATAATGTCAGATGTTTCCGTCCTAGGGCTAACACAATTAATATCATTAGCACCTCTATTTTTTATGGCAAATGCTTTCCTCCACGGTAAAGGCTTTATCATGGACATGGTCTTGAGGGCCAGCAGAGGCTTCATGAAACAAAGAAAACTCCTCACAATAGTTTTCAAACAAACAATCAGGTGGATAGTAGTCTTTACAAAATGAGTTGAAAGTTGTATGAAAATCTGTTAAAGAGTGGATGCTTGCGGCGGGAAGAGAACGACACCATTCAAGAGCAGCTTCCTTTAATGAATACCTTAAGAGCTTAATCCGGACATCCTCATCGCGTGATATTGTGTGGGTGAATAGATTCATGGAAGTCCGGTAAATTCTCGACTAGTTCCTCCAATCTGATGCATTAAATTCAGGGAGGAAATCTTCCCCGTGGTCTCTATCAAGAAGTGCATTAGGAAACTGACTATAAGGAAGGAAGTCTGAGGAAAGCAAACCTTTGAGATATAATTTTCTCCATATCGAACCGGTGGAGTTGCCAATCGATCCTCGAATCATGGAGTCGTCCAATTGAAAGATGTGCAACTTCAAATATGGTGGTCCTTGTTCACCATCAAGGCCATATCTTAACATTATCATTAACCCAAGAAACTTCTCAAGCTGAGAAATCAGCCGCTGAAACCTTCTCGAAAGCTCCTTAGGGTCATCTTTTAGGTGTACTAACGGTAGCCACAGCTGAAATAGTGATGTGGGAACAATGGAATGGAATTGCCACGATTAAGATGCGCCCGGTGCAATTGCTTGATATTGAAGGTCTTTGATGTCGATGCACGCCGAGTCGGAGGAAGCTCAATGTCGTTGCCGGGGAAAATATTCAGCTTCGTCGAGCAGCGGCGTGATCCTCACGGATTGTGGGAAGCTGAGCACACCTATCAGTCTATGTCACGATTTGTGTGTAAAGGGGTGATCGAGATGGAAGTAAACTCAGAACGATATTGTCTCAACTCTGAAACTAGGGCGGGCATGCATGGGCAAGTGAGGTCTTAGATATACTCAGACGATTGAGTTGTAGTAAAAGGTTGAGTAGGGGGGAGATTTGTATCAGAGAGATGCAAGGGTTTGTTGTCAACATCAGGTTTCTAGAAGGCTGTAGGAGAATGCATTTAAAAGCGAGATCTTCTTACATTCAATGCAAAAAACCCGATACAATGAATTACCTTTATCATACTTACAAGCTGCAAGAATTCATGTGAATCGGTCAATCATGAACTCTCTATGAGAAAAAAATTAGATGGAATAAAGGAAGCTGTCTTTTAATTAAGCGAGAAATCTTACATGCAGGTGCATAACCAGAAAACTAGAGTTACTGTTAAAACATTACAATCGAGAGCTTGGCTCTACCATAGATACTATACAAAATACAAAGTGAGGTCTATATACTTAGAAAATTAAGCCTAACGGTGCTTAGTCACCCAGGCTTGGTGTCCTTTCGACCAGTCCGGACCAGGATATCCTTCGTTAGTACATCTTAATTGGCATGTGGCCAACCACGCCCTCGGCGTACGGTCCTCCACAGGGACCTTCACTATCGCAGCCCACGAAGAGTTAGCATCTTCCAACTCCACCGGGAGTTTTTACCTGATTACCGATACTTCCTTAAATACTTGAAGGATCGGTTCACCAGCGGCAGCGAATTCCACAACGGTGGACTCTCGGTTCAAGGGGCAGGATGCTTCTGGTCGATGTTGAATTTCTCTCGGTATGTCGTGACCTCGCGCTATCGCGGCTCATGACTAGCGTCCCTTTACCTTCGAGCTCTCAACCTCCAAGACCCGAAGTCAGGAATCTTAGATGACTGAATCCTGTTGCCTACCCTTCGCTCGTCACTCTCGAGATAAGACTTGAGGCCTCCAACCCACGAAGTCCGATGTTCCGAGGTCACCTACCACCTCCTCCGACTTCAACATACTCCATGCAAGACCTTTCTGGGATGTCGTATTTCGCGTTCTCGTAACCTCCTTCTACGAGAAACATGGATCTTACCTTGCGAACTCCCGATGGATCGGACCTACAAGTCGGTTCACGATCTTAGCGATTCTCCACGAAGATTCAAATTAAATTGGGTTCCTTCCTCTCGAGAAGAGTTTCTCACTTCACCACCCGTTCGGTGCAGCGAGAACAAAGGTGCTATCCCTCGAGCTTTCTCAAGCACGCTCCCCGTGCTTGGTCTTTAATCACTTCCAAAAGTGTTGAAGTCCTCCCCAGCTCTGATAACGTCCACATTATAGCGGCTTGACCTTCCTTCGGACACTCACGAGACTTCAATTCGACACGCCCATTTCGAATACCTCAATCCCAACTCTTGGCATAAGAGAACAAGAGTTCAATTGCTTGGCCTCCTCAGCGCACTCTATGCAGAGGAATTATTTTCTATGCGAATCTCCTGGCTCAAGCAGGAAACAATTGAAACTCATTCACCTACTCCCTCAGGTTTCAAACCTAATATGCAATCATATCGTATGAGATAAAGCGTAAAAGAAGCAAGTAAAGCGAGAGACCCTAACATCAACAACACAAAGAAATTATCAAGCCATCCATGGGAATTGAATCAAGTTTTCCTAATAACTCAATATATTTGTACATGGAGTTCTTCTGAGATTTCGCTCGCTCTCTCTTGCTCTCGATGCTAATGCTTGATAATGAATACAATGGTCCAAGGGAGGGTGTCTATACTCCGTTTTTCCCTCTCGAAAGCTAAGCTGTCTAATCTAGAGTTAATTATTCTATCTACTTGCATTAAATCTAAGAGAGTAAATGCCTATTCTAAGGGCCGAGAGCTTATATGCTCAGGTCAGATTACATATATAAGTCGCTTCATCCACGTATTACATTTAATGTTTAGCCTGACCAGCAATTACAATGTTTCAAAATTTGAATCTTTGGAGCAGTCCGGTTGTTCACCTCCTCCTTAGCATTTCGCTTGATGGAGTGAAGCGATGCTCCTGCATTAGCATGGCTCTGTAAGGGGAGTAGGCCCGAGCTATTAAGAGCCAAGTTGGCGTCTGGACCTCCTCTAGCTAATCAGGGGCATGGCCTCTTTGGAAAAATGGTACATAGGACCCTCTCGAGTAGACCACTGGCCAGGGCTCTCGATATCTTTCACTTAATGCATGAAGAGTGGTTTCAACCACTCTTTCTTACCTTCATTACTTCAAAGCGAAAACCGGGCTTGAGGTCGGATCAAATGGCACCAGGAGAACGCGATGAACCTTTATTTGGACTTCGGCGATGGCCTTTGCACAACTCTTTCCTATTTTCCCATGTGACCAGCGGGTGCGTGACCTGCGTTTATCCATCAAAGGAAACGGCGTTTCTTACGAATAAGAAGGGGTTGATCACTTGCCCTGTAAAATCGCGATGAAGCGAAACTTACCGAGATGAAAAGCGAGTTGAAACCACCGTCCCTCTAGATATGGCCGGTTACAGGAACCTTTGGTGATGTTGTGGGTCTGGGTCTTGGACACTCCCGGTACCGACGGTTCTGAACTTACTCGGTGATGTTATGGGCCCGGGTCTTGGACACTCTCGGCACCTCGCGCATCGGGAATATGATGGAGCTATTCCTTGCACTTCGAAGTCGCAATGGGCGAAAAAGCGGGGAGCCTAATCACGCGCCAGGTGGCTCCTGTGGATGAATGGCTGAGGTTGCTTCGCGATACTGCAGGCCCGACTCTGGGCGCTTTTGACACTCCGGGGTTCGGGGTTTCAAGATGTGAGATGACGAGGGACTTTCACCTTTCGAACTCTCGAATGTCGATATGCCGACTAGATCTCGCACTATGTGTCGCTGGATCGGACGACCCAGATTTAGTCTTGAAATATAGCCGCTTTCTCTGGTGCTATATATCGGTTAACTTGGTAGCCCCAAAATCCCGATGACCGTTGATCTGTTCTTATGGATGAATCCGGGCCATTGACAATGTAATTTCACTCGCCCACTTGATTGGAAGCCTTAAGACGATATTTTTCCACACTGCACTCGAGCGCTTCTCGTGCAACTTGCAAACCCAAATACTCTTGTGCCTAGGACAAGAAATGTCTCTAACAATATGTATATATATTTGTGTGTGGATTATATATGTTGTATAACTGCATGCTTGTTGCATATACAGAGCATGGTCCATGACAATTTATATGTTTTTATATATAGTTTATCATGTGAATGTTTATGTTATTTTATGTTTATGGAATTGGTACATAATTATGCTAGGATGGGCATGTATTATTAGTTTTTCATAACTATTGCAAATGTAGAGCATTGTAGTTATTAAGTGTTTCCTATTAGATAATTTTGTGGTAATGGTCATGGGATTCCGAGGCAACACCTAAATCATCGTGTGTGCGCAGGGAAATCAGTCCATGCATGTAAATGGGGGAGACCTCGTGCATGACATAGGAATAGTTGCTTGCGTAGTGGTATTATGAGTTCATTCCACTGTTTAGTCGCTATTTTTTACGTAACTTCAACAAGAATCGTATGGGTTCTGGCACGAAGCTATAAATGTCATGCATGCTAAGGGACAATCAACACAACCAACACAAAGACGTTTAAGCGCATAGAATTGCTAGGACATAGTTGTTTCACATGGTACGAGACCGATTTTCACAGACTAGGAAAATGTAGCTACACATAGCACAAGGCTTGTTGTGTGTGTTGTTGGTTTCAATGAGTTTCCTCCGCAGAAGAAATAATCGATATCAGAGCTTTATTTAGAGAGTTGTGGTAGTGGATACTTTACAATGTGGTAACAAGACTCAGTTAGGAGGCTTGATACGTTACAAAGTGGTATGAGAGTTCAAAATTTTGATGTGTGTGAGCTTTTATAACTCGGGAGGTACTCCACATGTTTTGTCTTGTATGCAAAAGTAGCCTTATATTTGCACTACTAAACACTTGACTTTGTAATGGGTGTTTATAAAGTTGTAATAAAGTGGTTCTTTTATTAAAGTGACTTTTTATTAAGTGTGCATTCTAATATTAAAGTGACTTTATTTCATAAAGTGCACTTTTGTTATAAAGTAAAATTGTACTTTAATATTTTAAGTGATTTATTTTGGAGGGAATGAATCATGTTCCTTGATCATGTAAAGGCAAGATTAGATCTTGGCCTTTGGATTTAGGACACTTGGAAGGTAAAAGGTCACTTTCAAATTATAAGAGAATGCATTGGGTAGTATGCAAGACAATGAGAAGAAGAGATTGAGATATTTCCGAGAGAGCTTTGAGGAATAGAGGAAAGGGAAGCAAGTTGGGTGCATTTCCCAAGGGAGATTGGGCATATTTCCCAAGGCAATCTTTTGTGTGAAGTTGCAGAGTTATTTGTTGTTGTTGGAGGCCGTACTGTACGGATCCGTACAATCCGTACAATAAGGAAAAGGGCACGATTTTCAAGGTTGTTTGTGGGCACAAAAACCAAGGTTGTTTTGAGCATTCTTTGTTGCAGAAAGGGGTCATACAAATCAAGTCGTACACCCGATTGAGGGCACAAATTTCAAGGTGTTTTTTATGGGTGGGTCATACAACAATACGAACTTGGAACGATTTTCAAGGTAGATTTTTGGAGGCACAATTTGGGTGTTGTAAGTGGTTTTCTCTTGGTTGTAAATGTAATCATGTTGCAGATATAACTTTCTTGAAGCTAATAAAATCTCTCTCTCTCTTAGGGTTTCCCCACATTGGGGTTTTCCGTGGTTGGTTGCCTAAATTTCTAAGTATTACATGGATGTGTAATTGTTGTTCATTATGTTTATTTCGCTCCAAAAGTTCTTGGTAATGTGTATTTTTGCTCATAATATTTTTTGAATATGAGTTTATACATTTCAAAGTTCATAGTTGACAATTATCTCTAGGTTGCTAAGTATATGACAAAATATAGTGCATGTTGATTTTGTCATTAAATTTCTACATGGTATAAGAGCTTGGACTCTGAGTTACATTGAGCAGTGTTATTTTTGGGTAAAATTTGAAGGGGGGAAACTTTATTGTTTGTTTTCCATTGAACAGTTGACAGAGAGATGGTTTTTTGCATCAGGTATGAGGACCGATTGGAAGGGATTTCAAACTATTTGCAATGGAAAGTCAGAATGTCGTCTATTATCAGGGAGAACAAAATTTGGAGCTTTGTTAGCACCATAGTTGTTGTTCCATCAACGGACCCTATGGATTTGGATTTACATGAGGTAAAGGAGGCCAAAGCTCAGAGGCTTATTCTAGATGGGGTGAAGGACCACCTTATCCCACACTTGGTTAAGAAGAAGACAACCAAAGAGATGTGGGATGCACTGAAAAAATTGTACCAAGCGAAGAATGAAAACCAGAAGATGGCCTTGAAGGATAAATTGCATGATACCAAGATGGGTAAGGGGGAGAGTGTGCCTTCTTATCTTACCCAGGTAGCTCAAGTGAAAGATGAGTTGGTTGCAGTTGGGGAGGTCATTTCAGATACATAGTTGGTGAGGATAGCCTTGAAAGGCTTCACCAAGGAATGGGAAGTCTTCATGAAGTGTGTGGTGGGTCGTGAGCATCTTCCAGATTGGAGCAGACTGTGCGATGATTTCACTCAGGAGGAAATCCCGGAAGGATATCAGAGAAGTGGACATAAGAGAGATGGAGCTGATGAAGAGAATGTTTCTACTGTTGCAAAGGGCAAGGGAAAGAAGAAAGGAAATTCTAGGAGGGACTTGAGTAAATTCAGATGTTAATGTTGTAACCAGCTGGGGCACCTTTCTTCTTAGTGTCCTAAGAAGAATAAGAAGAAGGAATAGGAGGGGCCTGATACAACTTCTACAACAACTATGGAGGACTTTTCATCCAAGTTTGATAAGGAATTTTCTTTGGTCACTCTAGTATCCAGTGTCGGTAGTGGTGGATTTGGGGGTGATAACAGGTGGATTGTTGACAGTGGAGACTCTTGTCACATGACGAGAATCTGGGCAGTATTCCTTATTATCACAAAGATAGGTCCTAACCAGCTATTGGAGAGTGAAGGAGTTATGTCACGAGTTGTATGTGGAGTTGGAAGGGTTAGATTCTGACTCGAGTATGAAGGACTCCTGGAGCTTGATGGAGTTCTCTTTGTTCCAGGGTTGAGGGTTAACCTGCTCTTGGTCTCAGCCTTGGAGTGTTAATATTATGGTAGCTACAAGAGGTATTTACCTCTACATGTGAACCTGACGAGAATAAATACTCCGGGAAGCAAGAGAAACCCTAATGAATTGGCTAATAACCCTAGAAGCCTTGTCGGCTCAAGAAGATAATTT
>SNQJ01S0030527.1:0-15732 GCA_010110895.2 Picea sitchensis | reverse complement strand
AGATGGTCATAGGTTTACAGATGGCATCCACCACACCACCTGGATTCCAAAAGGCAGTGGGCCTTGCTCCATGAGGTACAAGTCAGTATTATGGTGAACATCATTTCAATATTTAAGCCATTTGATTATGTTGTATATTAGATTGATCTAGATTTCATGATATGTTCTTGGAAATTATGCCTTTTTCCCTACTTCACCTTGGTGGTTGACATTACGCCCTAGTAAGTGGTTTTCCTTGGGGATGGGTTTGCTACTGGGAACTCCCTTAATGAGCCATCGTACCATTCCCGACTATACTTACCACCTTCCATCATTATTCCCCTCCATTTCCTTTTCTCTTGGGATTTCATGGTATATTTACCCAAGAAGGGGTTGTCCCTCATTCTATGGGAAGAAGGGGCTAAAGGCCTAAAGGGATTGGTGTTGGGTAAAAGATAAAAGCCTCATATAAACCTTCTACATGCTTCTCCCATGGATCACCCAAGAAAGTAATGAAACACTTATCTTTGAATAAAGGGGACCCACAATATAATAAAGAAATGCTTAAAAGGTTAGTTGAAGGATAGGAGGTCTCATCATGAGCCGACCTATCAATTACATGGATATCTAGTGGTATGAAATTGACATGATTTGCTCACCAAACCGGGGCAATGGCTCTCAGTTGCATGGTTGAGAGAAAGGGGGTCTCATCACGAGCTAACCTTCTCATTTCCATTAGGTATTTGTGGGTGACATTGACATCACCTAGTCACCATGCCAGGGCAGTGACCTTCAATGTCTCCTTATGCTATTATGAAAGAAAATATAAATAAAGAAAGATAAAAGGAAATTGATGGGCTTGGAAAAAGTGCATTGCGGACGAAGGTACCACACACCCTCTACAAAGGAACCCATGAATGAGACACTATGACCCCTTGTATGTCATGAGCCCTATGCCCATTGAGTCTTGACCCCATTCACCTCATACACTTTACATGAATTATAGAGGGACCTCTTGGAATATCTCTTTGACCTAGGGCAAGATCTACCCAATAGGACACCTCGTCAACCCTCCCATATTTAAGCTTGACAAGTCACATAGTGTCTTTGAGTTGTTAATTGTTTGATATAGTGATATTTGATGCACATGCTTAGATGGCTTATTTATTTTTTGGATTCACTTATCATGATGTTATGACTTGAGATCCTTGGAGGGTGTGTTCATTTGTCTTTGCAGGACCTAGTTGGTGGACAGTTTTGGGAGAACAAGCCTAGCTTGGGATTCCATGGGGCTACAAGCCCACAAGTTGGAGGCCAGGGGCCCGCATTCCAAATGAGAGATATCAAACTTGGACGTCCTTGATGATGACTTGGATGACCTAGCCCACCCCTTACTTTCCAAATGATTTTCCTAGAAGGGGAAAAACATTCCACTTTTGAGCTTGACGTCAAGATATTGGGGGCTAGGGCATGGCGGTGAGGTGCCACTCTTTGACACATGGACGTTTTGGGGAGAAGAAGGTATTCACCATGATATGAGTTCCTATATTCTAGACACATGGCCTTTGGAGGCCCATCCATGCTTCTCCAACACCAACGATTTCCTCAAATTGGAAAAACGTCCCTTAAAGGGGTGACATCCTCCTAAATTGAGTTTAATTTGTGCAAAAAGTGAAATTTTAAGTCAATTGTTTAATATTACTTTGTTAAGGGGGGAAGATTAGGGTTGTTGACCCCTAATCTTTTGTTTTAATCCTTAATTTTTGGGCAAACTATGTTATCTACGTTTAATATAAATAGAGATCATAAGATATGATTTTAAATCATAACTCTCCCTCTTGTGAAAGACTTGGTCTGAAATTTTCATCCCTCTTGGATATTTCTATCTCTTGTGCACTTGTGTATGGTTATACTTATGAATGGTTGATGGAAGAAGTGATTCGCTAGCCTTGGAAGGATTTTTTATTGCTATTGTGGTGGATTATCTTAGCATTTTTCCTTGAATTGGTATTGTTTTTACTTTCTTTCTATCATCTGTTTCAAGTCAAGGTTATTGTGCTAGGAACTAGGTGGGAAGTATAAGGGCATACACCCCCACCTTAGGCTTGATCACTTTCTGCTTCATCTTATTTCTTCAACAAGGGTTTGCTAAGAGAAGTATAAGGGCATACACCCTCTTAGCTTAAACCCTTGCCTAGAGAAACTTGCCTTGGGAAGTAAAAGGGCTTACAACCCCAAGGAGGTAGCTTCTATAAACTCCTTTTGACTACATTAACCCAATAGTAAAGGAACTAGTCATACGTGTTTTCATTGGAGATATAAAATCATTGCCTTGAGAAACACATTTTTTGGTCTTTTGAAAGGTCTCTTGCTTGAAGTTGATTTGTCTCATTGAGAAGAGTCTTCCCCCACTAGGGTGTCCCCTCTCTCCCAACACTCTAATTTATGTTACAAGCTTTAAGATACAACCATTAGGGATGCATAACCCTATCTACTAACAATCTCATAACTCCTAAACTATCCCTAGACTAGCTCTCTAACTTTGCTCATTTAGTCTCCTAACTAGGGCGCATCTTTTAAGCTAGTTCTTGACAAATTTTCATGGTTGATTTTGATGTTGCATTCCACTAAATACTATAGCCATAAGTCTTCAATTTTATTTAGAAAACACATGTTTACAACAACAATCTTATCTAGCTTCTTAAGTGCCATTTTTCAGCCTATGTTCATTGCTAAGTTTGATGTTGATTTACCTAACTAGTCTAGATATTTATATACTGATTTTAGATATTTTATTTTCTTATATAAACTGATATATACTACTGAAAATTAGGGACAACAAGCTTAACTTGTTGATACAACTAACATATATTTTTCAAAGTGTCTTTTCATGTGTCTCGGGCAGGTACAATCATCCAGAAAAGTACTATACCTGTGGGGCATCAATTACATGACTTGCAAGGAATCTATCCCTACCTTTCTTTCCACTTAGATTTGACCTCTAGGGGATTCACTTCCATTTCCCTCCATATCCATCTCAATCCCTCTAGGGTCACCAGGATCAACTCCCTAGAGTGACCTAGTCACCCTTGAAGTGCACGACCTACATTGAGGTGACATTAGGTGTAGGATTCGCAAGTTGTAGCACTTGTTTCGTGGTTGGCTCGGGATTTTCCCAACCTACAAATTGCTCTATAACAATATGGATACAGGGGAAATGAACCAAGAAAAGTTATCTTGTCTTAATGAGGATGAATATCTAATCCTAATTCCTAGGAAGCTTGGAAAATGGGAAAAGACTTGTGAAAATGATGCCCAAAGTTTACTTGGGTAGATGGGTAGAAGCAGAAAGGGTTGTATTTCACTTTTACCTTACTTTTCCCACTTGTAAATTCTCCCTTGCAAGGCAAAGGGGAAGGCCAGGAGACAAATATTGGGAATATTTTACATTAAGAGGGATTACAAAAGAAATCATTTACCCATATTTGGGGCTAGCTAGCTCACGAGGAAATACTATGTGGAACTTAGTGCTATTGATGCACTTGTGTTATGATAAAGGGGAGTTGGACATAATTGTATATGTTCCAACCAAGCTTGTGTGATTAAGGGGATGGGAGTGTACCTACAACATAAAGAGTTACTAAAGCTCAATATATCTGTCTCCATGTACTATTTTTTTGGGCCCAAATTGTAGGACACAACTGCTATGTTATTGTGATCACCAACTAAAGGTGGTAATAAGATCCTTGCAGAGTAGGAAAACACTATTGTTGTGGATGCGACCACTAGCTAAAGGTGGTAGTACAATCCTTGCTAGAATGGGGGTGCCACTACTATTGTGGTTGCAATCACTAGTTGAAGGTGGTTGTACGATCCTTTCTAGAAGGGGGGAGCCACCACTGTTGTGGTTGTGATCACCAGCTAAAGGTGGTAGTAAGACCCCTTCCCACCATAATCCTGTGGGATTTGAAGGTGTTGTAAGTCCAAGAGCCTCTCCACCACAACTCAAATGAATTGTTGCAAGCTTGGTTTATTTTTTCTGGATCACCTTTGGGTTGGATTCATTAGACTTGTCGTGAACTGTGATTTTATCACCTCATTGAGCTTGAACCTTTCTCGGGGGTGGTAACCCATGTGAAGGTGGTTATATTAGTTGGGTGGAAAATTGACCCTTGGAGATATTTCCCCCTTGTTTATTGAATATTAGTTCATATGATATTTTTATGTTATGCTTTATGGGAGCTTGAGTGTAATTGGCTCAACTTTAGACTTCTACAAGATACGTGTTACAAGTATCTTGAATTTGAGTATTTAATTGTGCATTGATGGTTATTTGAATTACTTATTAATTGAATGTAATACCCCTAGGATGAACCCCAATTGTAATGTAAATGCAAATGTACATATAGGTTGGTGATCTGTGGAGGCACAAGTTTTCGGTACATTTTAGCGTGCATGCACCAAGGGAAGAGTGTGCTCCCGTTTTGTAATCTCGTGCACACCTGAGTAAGTGTGTGATGATTTTCATATATGTGAACCAAGGGAATAGTGCGTGCCCATTTCATAGCTTTGCATGCACCTAAGTAAGTGCGCGAGGATCGCTTCAAAGTGTGCACCAGACTGTGTTTGTAGCCAGAATATTTTTGGGGTTGGAGAGCCTTTGTATATATGTATATTGAGGCTATATTTCTTGTGTCATTATCAGGCCGGAGAGCCTAGATTGCGACAAAGGCCAATGTGACTATCTTTGTAAAAATGTAATGACACTCAAATAATTAATGAAAACATACAATGCGCACAGACCAATAAGACAAAAAGAGATGAGTTGGGATTAAACTCCACTAGAAAAAGAGGGCTAAGAGTTAGGAAGAGGGAATATTTTAATAATATTTCCAAAAATATAATTTATGGGATATGTGTTTTTCCTAAGTTCCTAAGGAATAAGAACAGGTGACCAAGTGGAGCTAAGTTATTTCTTAAGGTGACAAATGTCCAATTATATTCATGCAAATATATTGTTGGGCCTTGGTGTATTTTGGGGGAATTCACTCATTTCTTCATCACACAGACCAACTTTCCTCTGCTAAGCATTTGTATCTTGTTGTAACTTGTTTCCATCACATAACCATGTACTTGGGAAGAATTGTGTGTTATTGAAGAGGTGGATTGTTAGGATCGTGTGTTATTGAAGAGGCGGGTTGTCGAGTCCGTGTGAGATTGAAGAAGCAGGTTGTCAGGCCTGGTAAGCATTTTCTCCAGGTGAGAGAACTGTTAGGAATTGATTTCCAAGGTGTCCAGTTGCAACTACAAGGCTTTGAGACTTCTTGTCCGACATGTTGTTGAAGACCTGGAAGGGAAGTGGGGCAGCCGAATGACTATTGAGCAGAGAAGGGGCACACTTCCTGGGGTGGGGCAGGCATGTGGGGAATGAGGGACTGTAGTCTGTTTGTTGGGGTTGGCACATTTGTCTGAGTGTTTTGACTGTTGATAGACCTTATTTGGGATTGGGAATGCTTTTCCTTGGTGGAGTTTAAGCCCCTGCTCAGGGGTGATCTGTTGCTGCAATTTTTTGAGTGGCGGAGTATATGGTTGGGAGGAACATCTGAGGTCTGCACATAGTTGGTGGATTAAAACAAAAGATGAATATCTTCTTATGTGTATTATTCTCCGAGTAATGTGCATATACATGTTAAATATATTATGTGTTACATATGTATATATTTTTGTGTGTGGATTATATATGTTGTATAACTGCATGTTTGTTGCATATACAGAGCATGGTCCATGACAATTTATATGTTTTTATATATAGTTTATCATGTGAATGTTTATGTTATTTTATGTTTATGGAATTGGTACATAATTATGCTAGGATGGGCATGTATTATTAGTTTTTCATAACTATTGCAAATGTAGAGCATGGTAGTTATTAAGTGTTTCCTATTAGATAATTTTGTGGTAATGGTCATGGGATTCTGAGGCAACGCCTAAATCATCATGTGTGCGCAAGGAAATCAGTCCACGCATGTAAATGGGGGAGACCTCGTGCATGACATAGGAATAGTTGCTTGCGTAGTGGTATTATGAGTTCATTCCACTGTTTAGTCGCTATTTGTTACGTAACTTCAACAAGAATCGTATGGGTTATGGCACGAAACTATAAATGTCATGCATGCTGAGGGACAGTCAACACAACCAACACAAAGACGTTTAAGTGCATAGAATTGCTAGGACATAGTTGTTTCACATGGTACTAGACCGATTTTCACACACTAGGAAAATGTAGCTACACATAGCATAGGGCTTGTTGTGTGTGTTGCTGGTTTCAATGAGTTTCCTCCGCAGAAGAAATAATTGATATCAGAGCTTTATTTAGAGAGTTGTGGTAGTGGATACTTTACAATGTGGTAATGAGACTCAGTTAGGAGGCTTGATACGTTACAAAGTGGTATCAGAGTTCAAAATTTTGATGTGTGTTAGCTTTTATAACTCGGGAGGTACTCCACATGTTTTGTCTTGTATGCAAAAGTAGCCTTATATTTGCACTACTAGACACTTGACTTTGTAATGGGTGTTTATAAAGTTGTAATAAAGTGGTTCTTTTATTAAAGTGACTTTTTATTAAGTGTACATTCTAATATTAAAGTGACTTTATTTCATAAAGTGCACTTATGTTATAAAGTGAAATTGTACTTCAATATTTTAAGTGATTTATTTTGGAGGGAATGAATCATGTTCCTTGATCATGTAAAGGCAAGATTAGATCTTGGCCTTTGGATTTAGGACACTTGGAAGGTGAAAGGTCACTTTCAAATTATAAGAGAATGCATTGGGTAGTATGCGAGACAATGAGAAGAAGAGATTGAGAGATTTCTGAGAGAGCTTTGAGGAATAGAGGAAAGGGAAGCAAACTGGGTGCATTTCCCAAGGGAGATTTGGCATATTTCCCAAGGCAATTTTTTGTGTGAAGTTGCAGAGTTATTTGTTGTTGTTGGAGGCCGTACTATATGGATCCGTACAATTCGTACTACAAGGAAAAGGGCACGATTTTCAAGGTTGTTTGTGGGAACATAAATCAAGGTTGTTTTGAGCATTCTTTGTTGCAGAAAGGGGTCATACAGATCAAGACGTACAACCGATTGAGGGCACAAATTTCGAGGTGTTTTTTATGGCTGGGTCATACAACAATACGAACTTGGAACGATTTTCATGGTAGATTTTTGGAGGCACAATTTGGGTGTTATAAGTGGTTTTCTCTTGGTTGTAAATGTAATCATGTTGCATATATAACTTTCCTGAAGCTAATAAAATCTCTCTCTCTCTTAGGGTTTCCCCACATTGGGGTTTTCCGTGGTTGGTTGCCTAAATTTCTGAGTATTACATGGATGTGTAATTGTTGTTCATTATGTTTATTTCGCTGCAAAAGTTCTTGGTAATGTGTATTTTTGCTCATAATATTTTTTGAATATGAGTTTATACATTTCAAAGTTCATAGTTGATAATTATCTCTAGGTTGCTAAGTATATGACAAAATATAGTGCATGTTGATTTTGTCATTAAATTTCTACATGGTATCAGAGCTTGGGCTCTGAGTTACATTGAGCAGTGTTATTTTTGGGTAAGATTTGAAGGGGGGAAACTTTATTATTTGTTTTCCCTTGAACAATTGACAGAGAGATGGTTTTTTGCATAAGGTATGAGGACCGGTTGGATGGGATTTCCAACTATTTGCAATGGAAAGTCAGAATGTTAGCTATTCTCAGGGAGAACAAAATTTGGAGCTTTGTTAGCACCATAGTTGTTGTTCCATCAATGGACCCTATGAATTTGGATTTACATGAGGTAAAGGAGGCCAAAGCTCAGAGGCTTATTCTAGATGGGGTGAAGGACCACCTTATCCCACACTTGGTTAAGAAGAAGACAACCAAAGAGATGTGGGATGCACTGAAAAACTTGTACCAGGCAAAGAATGAAAACCAGAAGATGGCCTTGAAGGATAAATTGCATGATACCAAGATGGGTAAGGGGGAGAGTGTGCCTTCTTATCTTACCCAGGTAGCTCAAGTGAAAGATGAGTTGGTTGCAGTTGGGGAGGTCATTTCAGATACATAGTTGGTGAGGATAGCCTTGAAAGGCTTCACCAAGGAATGGGAAGTCTTCATGAAGTGTGTGGTGGGTCGTGAGCATCTTCTAGATTGGAGCAGACTGTGGGATGATTTCACTCAGGAGGAGATCCGGGAAGGATCTTAGAGAAGTGGACATAAGAGAGATGGAGCTGATGAAGAGAATGTTTCTATTGTTGCAAAGGGAAAGGGAAAGAAGAAAGGAAATTCTAGAAGGGACTTGAGTAAATTCAGATGTTAATGTTGTAACCAGTTGGGGCACCTTGCTTCTTAGTGTCCTGAGAAGAATAAGCAAAAGGAATAGGAGGGGCCTGATACAACTGCTACAACAACTATGGAGGAATTTTCATCCAAGTTTGATAAGGAATTTTCTTTGGTCACTCTAGTATCCAGTGTTGGTAGTGGTGGATTTGGGGGTGATAACAGGTGGATTTTTGACAGTGGAGACTCTTGTCACATGATGAGAATCTGGGCAGTATTCCTTATTATCACAAATATAGGTCCTAACCAGTTGTTGGAGAGTGAAGGAGCTATGGCACGAGTTGTATGTGGAGTTGGAAGGGTTAGATTCTGACTCGAGTATGGAGGACTCCTGGAGCTTGATGGAGTTCTCTTTGTTCCAGGGTTGAGGGTTAACCTGCTCTTGGTCTCAGCCTTGGAGGATGTTGGATATTGTACATTTTTCAAGAGGGGACATATATTTATCTACAGGGAGGGAGTGGATCCGATTGAACCACAATTTATTGGTGATCGGATGGATAGATTATACATGTTGCGAGGAAAACCTTCAGGTTATGATTCAACATTTGATGAGGAGAAGGAGGCTTCTGAGACTACGGTGGGCCCAAGGATTCAGTCTTGAATTCTGAGGGAAGAGAGGTAGTCTCTTATGAGCACCGACAGGGGGCTCAACTGGTGTGATCGATCATGAGCTCAGGGTGGAGTGGATTCTCCTAGGAGATCAGGGTTCAGAGTAGTTACCAGGAGGAGGTCTTCCGATTCGAGTTATGTCCAAGTGTTGAGGTTGGCTCTAGGTTTAGAGGGAACTTCTACTACGAACAATATGATGGGACCGAATGATGGTGATGGAAGCGATTACATCCCTCACTAAGAGGGAGTGTTATCTTTTATAGGTCGAGAGGTACTCCGCATGTTTTGTCTTGTATGCGGAAGTAGCCTTATATTTGTAGTACTAGACACTTGACTTTGTAATGGGTTTTTATAAAGTTGTAATAAAGTGGTTCTTTTATTAAAGTGACTTTTTATTAAGTGTACCTTCTAATATTAAAGTGACTTTATTTCATAAAGTGCACTTATGTTATAAAGTGAAATTGTACTTTAATATTTTAAGTGATTTATTTTAGAGGGAATGAATCATGTCACTTGATCGTGTAAAGGCAATATTAGATCTTGGCCTTTGGATTTAGGGATAGGGAAGATGAAAAGAAACTTGGAAGGTGAAAGAGCACTTTCAAATTATAAGAGAATGCATTGGGTAGTGTGCAAGACAATGAAAAGAAGAGATTGAGAGATTTATGAGAGAGCTTTGAGGAAGAGAGGAAAGAACAGTAAGATGGGCACATTTCCCAAGGGAGATTGGGCACATTTCCTAGGGTGATTTTCTATGTGAAGCTAATGAGTTATTTGTTGTTGTTGGAGGTTGTACTATATTGATTCATATAGTCTGTACAACAAGAAAGAGGGCACAATTTTCAATGTTGTTTGTGGGAACAAAAATCAAGGTTGTTTTGAGCATTCTTTGTTGCAGAAAGGGATCGTAGATATCATGCAGTACAACAAATTGAGGGCACATATTCTAAGGTGTTTTTTTTCTGGGTGGGTTGTACAATCGTACATACTTGGCATGATTTTCAAGGTAGGTTTTTGGAGGGACAGTTTAGGTGTTGTAAGTGGTTTTCTCTTGGCTGAAAATGTAATATTGTTGTTGATATGACTTTCCTGAAGCTAATAAAATCTCTCTCTCTCTCTCTCTTTGGGTTTCCCCACATTGGGGTTTTCCCTGGTTGGTTGCCTAAATTTCTGAGTATTACATGGATGTGTAATTGTTGTTCATTGTGTTTATTACGCTGCAAAAGTGCTTAGAAATGTGTATTTGTGCTCATAATATTTTTTGAATATGAGTTTATACATTTCAGAGCTCATAGTTGACAATCATCTCTAGATTGCTAAGTGTATGACAAAATATAATGCATGTTGATTTTGTCATTAAATTTCTACAATGTGGGGATGTTACAAAGTGCTATCAGAGCTTTTGGTTCAACACTAGACTTGTAAGGGCCAGAGATCAACATGAATTTGGTGAGGAGGGAATTTTTATGATGGTCGTGAGGTCGCAAGCTAAAAATATGGAAAAATCAGTTGAGTGAAGAAATGATTTGTGTGCGTTAAGTATTGGTGCATAGTGTATGCTACTAAATTTTGGCACTATGAGATGCAAGAGTTATGGTGCATGAAATATATTGGTGTGTGGAGTGTGCACATTGAATATTGGAACTGCGGGGTATAGAACTGGTGGAGCACACGTAATATGGGAGTGCAATATGTGCGCGATGAATATGGACGCCATGTAGAATTGATGGGTGTGTGCATAATAATAGTACGCGGGGTGTGCACATTTAATATTGGTGATGCGTAGTGAGTGCGCATTGAATATGAACATCGCATAGAGAAAAAATATTGATGTGTGCCTAGTGTAGGTGTGCAGTGTGTGCGTGTGGAATATTGGTGCTACGTGGAGAAGAATTGGAGATGTGCATTTAGTATTGGGTGCAAGAGGGTGCACGGTGAATGTTGGCGCGACACAGAGAAAAGATGTAATTTGTGTGGAATATTGGTGCTCGACAAAAAAGTTGTGCGCACTAGATAATGATGCGTGGAACCCAAAAGTTGAGCATGCTAAATATTAGTGCATGATATAAAAGTTGTGCACACTGAATACTGGTGCACTATATATGTGCTTGGTATTGCGTGTGTAGAACATGCGCGCATGATGAATATGGGTGTATAACAAAAAATTGGTATACACGTGAGTTTTAAAAGAAAGAAAATGAGAGAAAAGAGGAGGAAAAATTCTACACAAAGAAGTCCAAATAGTCACCCGGGATTTTGAATTAGGCTATTAAATTCACCAAGAATCATAAGAAAGGATTATGATACACTTATGAAATAGAATGTCCATAGTATTTATGGTTTTCATCAATTATTTAATCTAAAAAATATTGTTTCATGTACATTTTGCAAAGTTAACAACAACTTGATCAATATAGGATCAACACATAGATCAAAAGCATGGAAGATGCACAAAGAACCTACATCAATGAAGATGAGGTCAGAAGGATGTATGAAAATATAGGTGATGAGGGTACAAATTCAAATGGACATGGAGAAGGCAAGGAAGAAAGCATGAATTTGGTGAAGACCATAAAAAGTTTGCAAAAGGACGTCCAAATTTATAAAGATGATAATGATAGGCTTATGAAAGCCAAGGAGGAACAAGATGGATTCAACATCAAGTTGCTATATATCTTGGACACAATTGAGTAAAATATGGATAAGGAGACTGATGCAAGAAAATCAAGGAGACACGGGTCTCATGACGAGAGAAGAAAAATAATGAGTGTTGACATACATCACCATCACTCTCCAAGACATTCAGTTGGGAGAGCGCACAATAGTTCAATCCCATCTCATGTCAGGAATCATAAGAGGAGGTATGGGGTGGATGAGCTACAAGGAGAAATGAATAATATTAAGCCTCATAATTTTGATGGTGAGCACAATAAGGATGAGGATGCAAAGACCTTGTTGTTGGGCATGAGGAAGTACTTTCAGTTACATAATTACTCTTCACAGGCAAAAAGGATAATTTCCATATACCAGCTCAAGAGAAAAGCATCAATGTGGTGGGACCAGTTGGTGCAAGTGCAACACATTGATGGGAGAAAGGTTACTTGGAGGGAGTTCAAGAGGTATTTTAAAAAAAAATACTTAACCAAATGTTGCTATGATAATAAAACGAAGGAGTTCTTTGAACTCAAGCTTGGAAGTATGACCATAGATGAGTATGAGAGGAGATTTTTAGAGCTACTGAAGTATGTTTCTTTCATCAAGGATGAACAAGTTAAGATTGAAAGGTACTTGAGTGGGCTGCCATAATTTATCAGTGATAAAATACAATATGATGATCCCAAGACATTGGAGGAAACTATAAGGAGAGCCAAGTGTCTTTATGATCAGCATAGAGGAAGACCCACTTACAAAAAGGCTTAGGAAGACAAAAAGAAAGCAAAGATGGAGCAAAGAAAGAAGGGGACCGAGCCACCATTCTTCAGAAATAATTTTTGAGGACAACCAACTCCCAAGGATCCCAAAATGACAGAGGCAATGGGGAAAAGACCAAGGCAACAACCAATGAAGTGTTGGGGTTTTGAGGGAGATCATATGTACAAAGATTGTCCTCACAAAGGTGAAAAAGTGAGGATTGTTCACAATGTACATCAGTTTGATACAGTGGAGGACATGGGCAAAAATGTACCTAGGATCTATGCAGCCCTAGATAACAAGCAACCTAAGTTTCAATCACATATGATTGAGGTGGAAGGTAAGATCAACAACCAACCCATTGCTATTTTAACTGATTCTGAAGCTAGTCATAGTTATCTAGATCCCAAGATGGTGGAAAGATTTCAATTTCCAAAAATTAAGCTTGGGAAACCTTGGTTACTACAACTAGCTATAGGAGCAAAAAGGAAAATTAATGAGATGGTTAAGGCATGTCCAATCGACATGAATGGACTCAACACAAAAGAAAATTTGAATATTATACCTTTGGGCTCATATGATTGACTAATTGGTATGGATTGGTTGGACATGCATCATGTTGTCCTAGACTGTTATAATAAGGATTTATTTTCTTGGATAAAGAAGGCAACTTGAAAACAGTACATGGTATTCCAAGGGTTGTAACTATTAGAGAATTTTCCTCCTTGCAACTGAAGAAAAGATTTAGGAAAGGATTTCAGCTATTTGCAACGCATATGGAAGAGGCACCCAAGGATAAAGTGTCAAATATTGAATATTATGCAGTCCTAAAGGAGTTTGAAGATGTTTTTAGAGAAATACCAAGGTTACCACCCAAGAGAGATATTGATTTCTCTATCAATCTAATTCCTGGAGAAACACCAGTATCTAAGAATTCTTATAGGATGAGTACACCAGAGTTGAGGGAGTTGCAAATGCAACTTTAAGAGATTTTGAAGAAAGGGTATAAATGGTCAAGTGTGTCACCTTGGGGTGCTCCAGTGTTATTTGTGAAAAAGAAGGATGGAGCATTGAGACTTTGCATTGACTTCAGGCAATTGACTAAGGTAACAATGAAGAAAAAATATCCTTTGCCAAGGATAGATGATCTCTTTGATCAGTTGAAAGATGAAAAAATATTCTCTAAGATTCACCTCATATCATGCTATCATCGGGTAAGAATTAGAGAGCAAGACATCAACAAGACAACCTTCAGGACGAGGTATGGCCATTATCAGCTTACAATAGTGCCATTTGAGTTGTTAAATGCACCAATTGTCTTCATGTGTTTAATGAATGGTATTTTCATAGAATACTTAGATAAGTTTGTCATTGTATATTTGGATGACATACTCATTTACTCAAAGTCTGAAGAAGGACATGAGCAACACTTGAGGATGGTGCTACAAGTATTGAGAGAACATCCATTGTATGCAAAGTTGAAAAAGTTCTCATTCTACCAAAGGTAGATTCATTACTTGGGTCATATCATTTCAGAGGAAGGGATAGCAGTCGACCCGGAGAAGATAAAATCCATTAAAGAATGGCCAACACCAAGGATTGTCACAAAGGTGAGATATTTCAATGGACTTGCAGGGTAATATAGAAGGTTTATTGAAGGCTTCTCAAAGATTGCACACCAAATCAAATCCTTGCAAAATAAATATGTGAGATTTGAGTGGGCTTCTTATTGTAAAAGGAGTTTCCAACACTTGAAGAGTTTGTTGACAAGTGCGCCAATTTTGAGAATTGTTGATCCTAATGAAGACTTCGTTGTGTGCACTGATGCATGCAAGGAAGGGCTCGATCGAGTCCTTAGTCAAAATTGAATTGTGGTGTGCTACGAGTCAAGGAAATTAAAAGAGAATAAAAGGAATTGTGCTACTCATGATTTGGAATTGGAAACCATAGTGCATGCCTTGAATATGTGGAGGCACTACCTCATGGAAAGAAGATTTGAGTTGAGGACAAACCACAATGGTCTGAAGTATTTGTTTGGACAACCAACTCTAAATTCCAGGAAAAGCAGGTGGTTAGAATTCCTCAATGAATATGACTTTGATATAAAACATATCAAGGGTAAAGAGAACAAGGTGGTTGATGCACTCAATAGGAGAGTACATGAGATGCATGCTACAACCATTAGCATGTACAAATCATAATTGAAAGACAAAATGTTAGAGGTTTCAAAATTAGATCAACACTATGTGGAAATAAAGACAAAGCTACAACAAGGTATTTTGCAGCAAAAAATTGAAGATTTTGAGTTAAAAGAGGATGAAATCCTCATGTACAGAGGCATAGTTTATTTACCAGATTCTCATGAATTGAAAAAACTGTTATTAAAAGAAATGCACAATGTGTCTTATGCTAGGCATACAGGCTACCAAAAGACAATTGCAATTGTCAAGAAACAATACTATTGGCCATGTATGAAGAAATAAGTGGTTGATTTTATTTCCAGGTGTTTGGAAAGTCAAAAATCCAAGGCTAAGCACAGACACCCAACCGGTTTGCTACAACCATTACCCATTCTAGAGTGGAAATGGGAAGTTGTCACAATAGATTTTGTCACGAAGCTACCCAGAACTACCAAGCAACATGATTCTATCATGGTAGTTGTAAACAAGCTTACTAAAGTTGCCCACTTTATTCCAGTAAAACTCACGCACAAGGAAGCTAACATTGTCGACATTTATATGAAGAAAATTGCTAGATTTCATGGTGTACCTAAGACAATTGTGTATGACATAGATCCCAAGTTCACATTAAATTTTTGGAAGGGATTATTTAAAGGATTTGAGACAAATCTGAATTTTAGCACAACCTACCATCCAGAGTCAGATGGGAAAAATGAAAGGATAAATCAAGTGATAGAATATATGCTAAGAGTGTATGTGATGGGAAAAATGACGTAGTGGGAAAAATATTTACATTTGGTTGAGTTTGCTTATAACAATGGATATCAAGCATCTCTAAATAAGAGCCCATTTGAGACATTTTATGGTGGAAAGTGCAACACACCAATGAGTTGGGACAACCCAACATATAGAGAAATGGTTGGGTTAGATTTACTTAGGGAAATGGAAGAGCAGGTAGTGAAACAGATTTTAAAGGTTTCCCAGGACAAACATAAAAGTTATGCTGATAAGGGAAGAACTCACAGATAATTTAAAGTGGGTGACCACCTTTTTTGATAGTGAAATCTAGGAAGAGTTGACTTAAGTTGGGAAATTTTTCAAAGTTTGTAGCACGTTATTATGGGCCATTTGAAATCCTAGAGAGGATTGGTCATGTCACATACATGCTT
>SNQJ01S0030526.1:76878-96375 GCA_010110895.2 Picea sitchensis | reverse complement strand
GTTGTTTTAGTATTTCCAACAGAGCCATCCAATGGTGTAAGGTTGTGGGTGCAGTGTTGTCGATAGGGCCAACCGCTTGGTGACCTCTACTAAGATGAGGTTCTTTTGGATACCTCTATCAATGATGAAGTGCAATGGGGTTCCTTTTACCCACATCTGTGAATGGAAGAGGCACTCTCCTTCTTCTGGCTTGTCTGGTTCACCAGGCTGGAGCTTGGTGGTAGAAACGGTGGCACTGGGTTCCACGTCAATGATCTATCTTCCCCTTTCTGGTTTTGGCTCAGAGTCATAACCCACATCTGATTCAGAGGCTTTCACTTTGGCCACCAGCGACTTCTTTGAGTGGCAGTTAGCAATGTTATGCCAAGGGCTCTTATGGAAATCGCACCACTTCTCGGTATCTTTCTTTGTATTTTCAGTGTCCTTCTTTGCTTGCGGCTTGGACTGGTTGTCCTGATACTGTCCATATTTTCTCTGTGCTTTGTTCTATGTGTTGGGGCTTCCCTTTCCTGGCTTTTTTTGTGTGGGGTTCCGAGGCCCAAATTGTCGCGTCTTTTGTTTGAGCTTCTACTTGATTTTGACGGCATATCAGTAGGCCGCACCCAAGGATGAGATGTCCAGAAATTCCATTTCGATCTGGATGTATCTATGCATAGCACCGTGATACTTGAGCACCATATTTCGCTTCGAATATTTGATACCCAGCTTGGTCCGCAAGGTATGGAAAATATTTGTGAAATCTGGCACTGCTTGGTCTCTTTCTTGCCACAGTGTGGTCCATTTGGTATACAAGTCGTCATAACTTCCGACAGGGTAGTATTGTTCCTTAATAGCATCCCTAAAGGATTCCCAAGTGGCTATGACTGTAAATAATGAGATTTCATCTATTTCCTTTTTCTCACAGAAGTTTTCCCACCAATCTTTGACATGGGAAACAACTTTGAGGTGCGAAAAAGTAATTTTTTCTCTATTTGAAAAGTTATGGACATAAAAATACCCTTCTAGTAGATTCAACCACTTGTCTACAACATCTGCATCTATATGAAATTCAAATATAGGAATATCGAAGTTTATTTGTACCTTGAAGGGGGCAACACCTCTACTCGAAGAAGATGCGTCGCCTGTTGGTAGCCTCTGAAGGATTTGCGCAAAACTATCCATCATCTCGTTCCTTTGTTGAGTGAGGGATTCCTAAATCAACAGTTTGAAAGGATATCATGTCCCGTCATCTTTATTTTCTCCTGCCATGAGAGGTTTCTTGGGCGTGCGAGAGCTTTTGTGCTCAAGAGAAACAAGCTCGAGACCCAACTCTTTGCACTTCGACCTCGTTGGGGACATGCATTAAGACGACAAGGAGCAGACCGCTCTGATACCACTGATCCAGATTTTATGAGTGGAACGAAATGAATACAGATTATTAACAGGTACTTAACACAAAATAACATAGATACAATCAAAGTGGTTTTCTATTCAATAAGGAAATAAGATGAAACTGTAAAATGCAGCGGAAACAAGCTTGTTGGAATGGTGGCGGCTTATCGCTGAGAAGAGATGTGAAAGATGCACTCATTCACAAGAAGATTATTACAATGAGGCTCTGAAGGAATTTTTACAATAAAAAGGAATGTTAAAAACCCTAGACATCCAAAAACTTAACCCTAGGAGATGAAGCGCCAAAAGTCATGTGGGCCCCGTTTGGGTAAGTTAATACATTAACTTCCCGGGGCCGTAACTTTTGCATACGATCTCCGTTTTAGGCGTATGATAGCTCTTTGGAAAGGTATCATCGAAGAGATTCATTTTGGGGGCTCAATAATGCCTTCAAATATCATTATGAAGCTCAATCCCAAAAAAACTTCATTTAGGCCCTCAAAATGGCCCTGGAAGTTAAAACTGCTAAAAATAGTAAATTGCCAAAATTGCCAGAAAACTGTTTTGAGCCAGTTGGAAAAGGTGGGTGGCCACCAAAATCCACCTATATCACTTCTTTTGATGTAATCTTGGTTGATTCTCTCATGTGACCATGCGATTGCGGGCACGACCAAAGGTGGTTTGAGGGAAACTTGCTTTTTGCCTCGCAATTCACTACAAAGCTCCACATGTCCTTTCTCCAAAACCATGGTTTCAATTGTGTCCCACCTTCAACTTTTAAATTCCGTGCACCTTAAATCACCACAACACGACGGGACCGTCGATATCATGATCTTGACAGTGCTCTTGAATATGACGATTCAGATCTGTCCTTTCAAGTTCTGCGGATCAGATCTAACCTCCCTAAATCAACGATTGTGATTTACTTCATGATCTGGGCTCCAGGAGTTTAAAATATCAAACCTTGCTTGTCTCTGTACACTAATATTTCGGAGTGGAAGATCTATTGACACCTGTCTTCCTGAATCTACGATTAGGATCTCCTCCGTGAGTCCGGCCTTCGGGACTTTCAATTCTCAAACTCTCATTTCTTCCGTACATCAATCTTCCGGAGTTGATGACCTGCAGACACATATCTGAACAGATCAGACGGTTTACACTTTATCGTTTCACTACTTAATTCATCAGCTAGGACTTAATCATGCATTATGGTGGATGGCCACCATTTACTTCGGCACTTCGGCTATTTTGCTTACGTTATCCTTCCACTCTATTTTGATCAACGGTTGAGAATGCACCCGAAGTGATATTCAAATCAGACGACTTGTGTCCACTTCGGAACTTCATCATTCATGACTTAGGGCATCTTCTGGTGGTAAAACTCTCGAAGTAAAAACTTCCGAAGTGATGTAACATTGCACATGTCACATGTTGACTTGGCACGGGTCGAATGGTTTCCACGTGTCACTCGCTGACATGGTCTACCACATGTCCTTGCTGATGTGGTATGCCACATGTCCTTGCTGACGAGGTCTGCCACATGTCCTTGCTGACATGGTCTGCCACATGTTCTTGCTGACGTGGTCTACCACATGTCCTTGAATCGGACGGTTGAGGCTTACATCGGGAATTCAGGACTTTGACAAGTCCGATCTCCTACGCTCATCCAAAGGCTTAACCTTCATGCATTTATCTCTGGATCCAACGATCATGAAGACTCTTGAAGCAGATCCACGATCAAGAATTTGATCCTCATCATGTTTATGTACTGTGCTTTCCCTTTTGATCTTTGATCTCTTCATATTGTTCGCTTGTCCTCCTGATCTTATGCTTTTATTGTTTTCCATCGTCAATGTTGTTCTTTCCATCAATGACAAGCACACTCTTCCTGTAAAAAACATGCCAACAATCTCCCCCTTTGGCATTGATGGAAACCCTGAAAGGTTGCACTATTCTGCTTAGACCTCCAACTGTAGCATCCAGACCACACATTTTCTCCCCCTTTGACATCAATGTCAAAGAAAAACATGCTCCCCCTAATCTGTTGTAGTACTTTTCGGAGGTATCAGATATTCAACCAACACATAATCCCCCTGATAGGATGGATTCTCTTAGGTGAGAGAAGGGATGACACCCAACTTCTAATGGAGATATTCAAATGGTGTCTTGGCTAGGGGCTTAGTAAATATGTATGTAATTTGTTCTGTGGAAGGAATATAATTCAGATGAACAACTCTATTTGTAACCTGCTCTTTGAGAAAATGATACTTTATTGGTATATGCTTCGTCTTTGAATGGAGAACAAGATTTTTGGAGACACTAATGGCACTAGTGTTATCACATTGAAGTGGAATTGGATCAGTATAAGTTACCTTCAAATCTGCAAGAGTTTGTATCATCCATAAAATCTGAGTGCAACAAGTAGCAACATCAATGTACTCTGCCTCTGTAGTTGATAATGAAATAGATCTCTACTTCTTACTAAGCCATGCTACTAACGAATCACCTAAGAAGAATGCACCTCCACTGGTGCTCTTTCTCTCATCCAAATAGTTTTCCCAATCAACATCTGAATATGCAGTTAATTGAAAATTTTGATTTCTAGGATACCAAAGACCATAAGTCATTGTACCCTTCAAATATTTAAATATCCTCTTGACATCTGCTAAATGACTTTTTTTAGGAGCAGACTAATAACGACCTACCATTCCAACAACTTGCATTATATCAGGACGGGATGTTGTGATGTACAAAAGATTGCCTATCATTGATTGATATGTTCTTTGATCAACATCAGGTGAAATATCATATTTACTGAACTTGAAACCAACCACCATAGGTGTGCTTACAGGTGTAGATTCTTCCATCTGAAACCTCTTTAACATCTCTTTCAAATACTTTTCTTCAGAGATAAATATCCCGACAAAACTCTGATTGATTCGTAAGCCAATAAAATATGATAGTTCTCCTATCATGGACATCTCAAACTTAATCTGCATTGAATTAGAAAACCACTGAACTGAAGGGTCATTAGTGCATCCAAAAATAATGTCATCTACATAAGCCAAAACAACCAATAAATCATCACCTTCGGACTTAATGTATAGCTTATTGTCAACAATACCTTTCTTGAACCCTTTGTCCTATAGAAATTTGTCCAGTCTATAATACCAGGCTCATGGTGCCTATTTCAGTCCATATAATTCCTTTTTCAACTTACAGACATAGTCAGGATTATTTGTCAGTGAAAATCCTTCAGGTTGCTCCACATATACATCTTCTTCTAGATCCCCATTAATAAATGTTGACTTAACATCCATCTGATATACTTTAAAGTTCTTATGACATGCATAAGTAAGAAACATTCTGATGACTTCTAATCTTGCCACTGGTGCAAAGGTTTCATCAAAATCTTGTCCTTCAACTTGTGCATACCCCTTACAGACCAATCTGGCTTTATTCCTAACAATTTGTCCTTGTTTATTCATTTTGTTCTTAAACACCCATTTGGAGCCAATTATATTCTTATCTACAGATCTAGGAACAAGCTCCCAAGTATTGTTCTTTTCAATATGATCCAGTTCCTCATTCATTGATTTTAACCAATTTACATATTTACTGGCTTCATTGAAGTTCCTGGGTTCCACCATGGACATGAAGGCCATATGTGATTTCTCGGTGTCTTTGATTATCCTTCTCCTGGTTTGTACACCTTTGTNATGTGATTTCTCGGTGTCTTTGATTATCCTTCTCCTGGTTTGTACACCTTTGTCTTTCTCACCAATTATCTGACTTGCAGGATGATTCTTTTGAGTAATTCTGGAGGAAGGATTTGATGTTGTCTGTTGATTTGAGTCTGCCTAAGTATTTGTATCTTCATATGAATTAGAGTCTTCTTTTTATGATTCTTGGACATATTCATCTTCAAAATCAACTATATCCTCTGTTGTTGATTCAATGCTACTTACATCTCGTGCCATGATTTCTCCATCAACTTTTATGTCAATACAATCAAACAATTTATGCAACCTCTTATTATAACATATGTATCCTTTACTGTTTGTAGCATACCCTAAGAAGATACCTTCATCAACCTTGTCAACATATTTGCCAAAATTTTCATCATTATTCTTGATATAACACTTACTCCCAAAGACTTTAAAATGTTTGATTGAAGCAGGTCTTCCAAACCATAGTTCATAAGGAGTCTTGTCACTTTGTGGACTGAGATGAGATTTGTTAAGAATATGTATAGTTGTATGAATTGATTCTACCCAATATGTCTGAGAAATATTCTTTTCATTCATCATTGATCTTGCCATCTGCTGAACTGATCTATTTTGCCTCTCAACTACTCCATTTTGTTGTGGAGTCTTTGGAATAGTATACTCTCTTTTGATCCCATGTTTATCACAAAACTCTTTGAAGTCTCCTGAACTAAACTCTCCTCCTCTATCAGACCTTACTACCTTCAATATTTTTTCTATTTGATTCTCGGTCAGAGCCTTAAAAACTTTGAATTTTTCAAATGCTTCAGATTTTTCTTTCAAAAAGGAAACCCATGTAAGTCTAGAATAATCATCAATAATCAACATGAAATAATTTTATTTTCCTGTACCTTCCTTCCTTGATGGTCCACATAAATCCATATGTACTAACTGAGAAGGTTTCTCTGTTGATGCAAAGTTATTAGATTTAAACTGTGTCCGAGTGAGCTTTTCTATTTGGCAAGGTTTGCATACAAAATCATATGGCTTTGATATTTTTGGAATATCTTTTATTTCCCCATTGTTTCTAAGTTTGATTAGATGATCAAAATTTAGGTGTCCAAGTCTCCTATGCCATAACCAACTTTCATCATACTTTCTTAAGTGACATTCTTCTTTTTCTTCTTTCAAAACATAAACATTGTTTTCTGTTCTTATGCCTTTTGCAATCAACTGTCATGAATTTACATATTGTATTTCACAATATTTAGAAGTGAAAACAACTTTACATCCTATGTCACAAACTTGACTGACACTAAGCAGATTATGTTTCAGGCCATCTACAAACAACACATCTTGAGATTTCCCTTTTCCATTACTTAGACTTACCATTCCTTTACCTTTGATTTTTCCTAGTGCATCATTTCCAAAGGTTACATTTCCTGATTTTCTTTCACTTAGAGACAGAAAGTTACTTTTGTCTCCAATCATGTGTTTGGAACATCCATTGTCAATATACCAGGGGTTCTTTTGTCTTTGAGCTAAAAGTAATAGACCACAATTTTCACTATCTTTCTTTTTCCATGTGTTGGCATTTCTAGCTAAGGATTTTATCCTTGGATCTGCTTTGTAATTCTTCAGATGGCAGTTTGCAACTTTGTGGCCGAAGTTATGACAGTTATTCGAGCTCATTTTTCAATAGGTCAAAGTGATTGGTGCAACTTTTTCTACTCATTGGTTGTTTAGTTATTTGTTGCAAACATTGTTTATTTCTTGATCTCCTCAATTGCATGTCTCTAAACTTAATTTGACAATTTGCAATCTTATGACCAAAATTAGAGCAGTAAAAACAGTAACCATGGAAGAAATTTTGGTACCTAAAGGATGGCCTTCTTCTTGGCATTTGTTGCTCCATCTTCTGATATCTTTGTTTTTTATCAGGGATCATCTTGCCTCTATTAGATTTTGGTGGCAGAGTACTCACATGGCCTGATTGTCTGCTAACTTGGAACTTCATCATCTTTACCGACTCTTTGCTTTATGTCTCTTTGTTGCTTGAACCACTTACATAGCCTAAACCAGTCTTCAAAAAAGGAGATCTTTGTTTGCTCGGAATGTCGTTTAGTTCTGCTGGGGCTTTAATTCTTGGAAGATTTTGGAGATACAATGCTTTAAAATTATCCATCTCTTTTCCAGTTTTTACTACCTCTTCTCCCAAGGATTCATATATTGTCTTATTCTCTGATAACTTTTGTTTCAGAGTGTCCTCTATTTTATTTGCCTCTTCTAACTCCACTTTTAGCAGGGAAAAGTCTTCATCAGGTTTTTTACCATTCTTTTCAAACTGCATCAACACCTGTTTTTGTTTTCTCTTCTTAAGTCTGAGTTTGCCAATCTCTTCTAAAGCACTGATTAGTTCACATTCCATATCAACCACAACTTATTCATCATTAACATCACTTCATGTGATTTTATTATCATAATCCTCTTTGGCCATAAGCATAAATCCATTAACCTTATCTTCACAGGAAGAGTCACTATCTGTGTCTTCTGAAGAGTCATCATTGTTTACACATAAACTTTTCTTTTTACCAAATCTCTTGGATTTTTACTTCTCTTCACCTTCAGAGTTATGGTCCTTGTTCTTGTGTGGACACTTAGATGCAAAGTGACCTATCTTTCCACAGTTAAAACATTTGAAGGGCAGCTTGCCTTAGTATTTGCCTAATCCTTTCTTTAGTCTTCTCACAAATTTTGCTTCAATTTCATGAGGCTCAGATTCCTCATTCTTATCTACTTTAAATGATGCTTCTATAGAGGTGGGTTTATCTTTACTAATCCTCATTTCATAAGAATTTAGAGTTCCTAAAAGTTGATCAATAGACAAAATCCTAATATCATTCAGTTCTTCTATTGCAGAAACTTTTGGATTAAATCTATTAGGTAGAGATCTTAAAATCTTCTGAACTAAAAATGCATCTTCACTCTTCTCACCAAGAGCCTTCATGGCATTCACAAGCTCCTCAACTCTTAAGAAATATTTATTAATTGTTTCATCCTCATTCATCTTTAGTTGTTCAAATTTCAATCTATATGTCTAAAGTCTGGCATCTTTTACTTTCTCATTTCCTTCATAACTGCTAATGAGTTTATCCCACATCCCTTTGGCAGAATCAAGATGCATTACCTTTACAAATTCAACTTCAACAAGCCCACTCAAGATAGCATTCATTGCCTTTTCATTGAAGCTAAATTCTAACTTATCATCTTTGGAAGCTAGTACAACAGGTTTTATATATCCAGTCTCTACAACATCCCAAACATCGACACCTAAGGCCATAATGTATGTTCTCATTCTAACCTTCCAGAAAGCAAATTTTTTTCCATCAAACATAGGAGTCTTATTGGTCAACGTTCCTTCATGATTTGTCATGTTTAATCTTAATGATATACCTTTATCTAAAAGGAACCCTCTCTGATACCAATTGTTGGAATTACTAAGACAACTGAGAGGGGGGGTGAATCAGTTGTTACTGTGATTAAACAATTGTATGCCTATTAAAATATCATTAACCTTCTCCAAGTGATCATCAATATTATGCAAGACATGAACAACATAAATAACAAACATCAATCACACATATGATATACACATAGACATATATTCACGAGGAAACCCATAAAGGGAGAAAAACTCTTCTTCTTCGAATGATAGGCAGTCTTTTAAGTTCTGTACATCATATTTCTTTTAGAACCAACTCAAAATGAGGATACGACCTATTCTTTAACAAGTTGCAACTTGTTGAGAGCACCAACTCTCTGGTTTCTTTAGCACCCACTAGAAGGAAGCACCAACTCCCTAAGTGTTCCAGCACCAACTTCCAGTCACACATGCACCAACATGTATAACAGAGAACAATGGTTCTCCCTTGCACCACCCTACCACCCTGGTTTTTCTGGCTGCAGCCAGATGGAAGCTACAACTCCTTGTGTTCAAGCACCCACTTGAAACTCCGAGGACAACAGTCCTCCGTAGCACCACCCTACCACCCTTAGATATAAATCTTTTCTTGCTGAAATTTATTACAGTGATACAATATTTATCAATGGCTTACCAGTCTCATCACTATTCTTCTACACTGGTCTGCTATGCCTACATCAGTGTCTTCTTGCTCGCATCTTCCACTGTTCTTCTCATGCTCTTAGGTTCTTGTACAGTCTACTATTTTCACCATTTCTTCTCTGTCCATCTTATGTTTCTGTTATCTCCTTGATCACATACAGTTCAACTTGTTTTATTGAGGAACAACAACCTTCATTTTTCTCGACATCTTTCTTTTATTCATACCCTCATCATCCGTTACAGTCCGCATCTCCAATGCTCAAGTCAAGAATATCAAAGATGCTTAGGAATCATGATTCCAATGCTTAGGAGCAATGATTCAACTACTCAGGAACAATGATTCCAATGCCCCAGAACAATGATTCAGTTAGTGTAACTAAATCGTAACTGATCAAGAAATCTCGAAGTGAAACAAAAACCCTTCGATCATATTGTCTATTTAATCTGTGTTGTTGGATTATACACGCAGAGGTTTTTTGATACACAGATCCTTGCAAACTTTACCCACGCGATCAAGCATCGGTTGCAATGTTCCTCTCCACATGAACACTAGTTGTGACCACTCACCAATCCAAAAAGGCACTTCGCAACTTCTCACATCGGATATGTTGCTGCGAGTCACCTCGATTCTACCAACTCCCGAAATTTGAAGTGGATCCTAGCAACACTAGCTCCTTCCCCTCATTTTTCCGTTGACGTGACCTTGCCTGTGACCAGGGGCCAAGAAAAAGGGTGTTTCACAAATTCGCACATCGGATATCCTGCTGCGAGTTGCCTCGATTCTCCCAACTCGTGCAAATCTGAAGTGGAGCCTAGCAACACTAGCTCCTTCCTCAATATTTCGTTGATGTGACCTTGGGAGATGCTCTCATGTGACCATGCGATTATAGGCATGACCAAAGATGGTTTGAGAGAAACCCTCTTTTCTCCCCGCAATTCACTACAAAACTCCATGTTTCCTTTCTCCAAAACCATGGTTTCGATTGCAGCCCGCCTTGAAATTTTTAAATTTCACACACATTCAATCCACGCAATGCGACAGGACCGTCGATCTCATGATAATGACGGTGCTCCTGAATCTGACGATTTGAACGATTTGACGTGTGTAATGTTACTTCACTTCTCGATTTGAACGGACCCATTTGGGAAGTTGTGGTGTTGGTGCAGGTTCATGTTCAATGGACTCATATGGAGGAAGGTGGGCAGCAGTAGGTGGATTTTCATCCTCATTGTCATCATCTAAAGAAGAAGAAACTTAAAGAGGAACAAAATATGGCACAAACACGGAAGATGGCTCGTAGGCCGAAGATGGCACAAACGTCGAATTAGGCTCGCAGGCCAAGATATTTTCATCAAATTTAACATCTCTTCTAACAATAATTTCATTGGAATTAGGTTGAAGAAGTTTGTAACCTTTGGAATCTTCAGAATATCCAAAAAAATAGACTTCTCACTTTTAGGCTGTAAAGTTTTCCTTTTCTCATCAGGAATGTGAGCCCATGCTATATTTCCAAATACTTGGAAGTGGCTTACATATAGCTTAATATTCCACTGTTATATTTTTTAGAGTCTTTGTGGGAGTGTGATTTACTACGTAATTTTCACAATTGATGCCTTGCACTCAATAATTAAGACTTAACCCCTTAGATTAGATCATACAATTAGCCATTTCTTTTGATGTGTATTCTTTTTATCAGTAACACCATTTTGTTGTGGTGTATATGGATCAATGTGTTTCATTTTAATGCCATGTGTAGTGCAGTAACTTGTAAAATTGTTGTTCACATATTCCCCTCCATTATATGTTCTTAACCTTTGAAGTTGATGTCCAAATTGTTTTTCTACAAGGGTCTTGTAGGCTAAAAACTTGTCAAAAACTTCGCTTTTAATTTTTAAGAAGTAAACTCAAGTGCATCTGGAGAAGTCATCAATGAAAGTTAATAAATAATTGCACCCATAGAAAGAAGAAGAAAGTGAACCACACAAATCATTGTGAACAAGCTGCAAAGGGGTCGAGGCATTCCAAGAGGCATCTTTGTCAAAACTATCCCAATGATGTTTGTCAAGAACACAATCGACACAAAAACCATCTCTGCAAGAAACAAAAGGAAGACCAGTCACCATGTGTTGATTACATAGTTGTTGTAATCAGCGATAGTTTAGATGACCAAACCGCTCATGCCGAAGTTTTCTCAAGTCATCGCTATGAGCAACAAAAATTGATGGAAAAGATGATGACCCAAAGTTGTTGGATTTTTACAACCTGGTAATATCATTAGAAATTCCAATTGTGAGGACATACTTAGGATACATTAAATCCTTGATTACAATTTGGTGAGGTGAAAACTCTATGGTTTTACCTTCACCTGAATTAGTGATCTGATACATTGATAGAAGGTTGGAGGAAAGGCTTGGAACACATAATACATCATTGAAATGACCATTATCTACCTGAATTGTTCTAGACCCTATAACACTAAGAGATCTATCATCACCAAAAAATAATTTCTTGGTGTTACATTAATTAAGAGCAAAAAATATGGCTTTATCCTTAGCCATATGATAAGATTCTCCAGAATCAATAGGCCACTCATTAGAAGAAGAAGAAGAAGTTGCATTGAAAGATAAACCAGAAGTAGAAAGTGCATGTCCATGTGAAGAAGAAGAAGAATCAATATTGATTTTGTGCTTCTTCATCATTACTTCTAAGACTTCCATTTTTTTAAAACATTTAGACTCCACACGACCATCTTTCCCACAAAAGTTGCAATGTCTATCAATCTTCTTACTTTTGGATTTTGCTCATTTTTCACCATTAGAAGCATAAGCTAGTAGAGAGGGTTTAGGACCCTTGTTTTGCTTGTTGTTGTGGCGAGGATGTTGTTTCTTGGGATTATTGGATTTATGTTTATGTTGGGCCACTAAGGATTTGTTGGATGTACCTACAGTGCTAATCAATCAAATTTGCACAATCTTATCTTTCTCTCGAATCATAGCATCACAAAAAGACTCAAGAGAGGGTTGTTTATAAGCACTCCATAGAAATTCTCTGGTGGTATAAAAGGTAGATACAAAAAGAGAATATGCACTACCAAGTTTAGTAATAATAACATATATGCATTGATCTTCCTTCAATTATAGATTGCAGTCTGTACATAAAATTATAAGTGTTTTGAACTTAGATAAGTAATCTTCAATGCAAGGAAAACAATTTGGACTTAAATTCATTAACTAATTTTCCAACTAGTGAGCTCGAATAATATTGTGTTTACCATACACAACTTCAAGTTTTTCCCAAGATTTATCTAGGTCATCAATTCCTTGAAGGAAAAACCTTGAATTATGAGAGATGGACATTCTGACTAGTCCACATGCTTCATCATTCTTATTATCCCATTTGAATTTGTTTTCATCATCAGTGGGTTCTTGTTCTGTTCCCAAGGTAATCTAGTACAATCCTTTACTTCTTAGTAAATCCTCCATATGGGATTTCCATGAGAAGTAGTTGGTGCTAGTAAGAAAAAGATCATTGGGAGAAGTCGTATTAAATATGCAGACAATATGAATTCAAAATATGAAAATGATGGTCTTCATGGAAAGCTCTTGAAAAAATAGGATGTAAAAAAAATGACACTAGAAACATAATTCAGATGTGAAAGTTCTGCGCTTTTGAAAAAATACATAAATGGTAACCAAAGAGCCACATCTCAGGTAGAAGTTGGTCCACATGGTGGTGCTCCTCCTTCTCTAAATTTTCCTATAAACTCACTTTTAAATAATTTACTTATAAAGTGGCCCACTTTTATAGAACAAGTGAGAATCACTTTTACAATTAATTTACTTTATAAATGAAAGTTGCATGCAAATCAAATAATTTGAAATAAAATATTAAAGTCATTTAATAGTGATTTACTTTTATAATTAAATGAAATGCACTTTACAATTAATGCATGAACTTCAAAAAAAAAAGTAATGAAAAAAAGACTTGAACTCAAGACCTCTTACTTAATAAAACAACTTTTAACCAAGTGAGCTTGTGCAAAACACATTATAATCTTAAGAAAGAGGATTGGGGGTGTTGTTGTTGTTGTTGTTCTTGTGGAAGACAAGATTTGGGTGTGTGCTCAATAAAAACTTATTTTCATGCATTCACACACACAAAAAATCGCTTCTTGAAAACAACAAGGGTTAGATCTCAATTAGCTCACCCAGAAAATACAAGTTTTCCCTCTATTTCTGATTTGTCGAGATTGTATAGAGTGCACAACAAAGAGCATACAAAGACAATAAAACACTTTCCACTATGTTTCTTATTTGTCAATATTGCACAGAGTGTGGGGAACAGGGAATACGTATATAGGGAAGAGTAGCAACCCGAAAACAAAAACAGAAAACCAAAATATTATCCCTGTAAAAAAATTTAAAATGTGTTTTTAGGCTTTATACCTTTGGATGTGACTGAAATTGATGTATCTTGGGCAAACGAAAACCTTTTTGAGTGAAAAAAAAAATAAAAAAATCTTAACTGAAATAAGCCCTCCATATGTAATGGAATAGTCCTCTTAGCCTCATAATGTACAAAAATGAAAAAAACCAGATGTGTGGCAACACGACTTCAAGATCTCGATCTACAATGAGAGCAGGTCTTCAAATGCACTATGATACCATGTTCGACAACACATGTATTCCAACAAAGGACAAACACATTCAGTAACCACTCACACAACCCGATCAAAGATCAACACACCGATGTTTTTGCGTGGTAAAAACCTTGTGGGGGAACATCCATGACCCCACCCAATGTGGCCACTTGGAGCAATTTATTAATGCAAAATAAAATATGTTATAGAGATGTTTTTATAATCGAACATCGGAAAATGACCCTCCATTATATTTAAATAGAGATCATGAACTAATCATGGGTTAAGCCACAAATGATATCACTCTATGTTGGGAACATATTGTAACCTTCATATTACAAGTGTATACTAATGCATACTAAAGAAACACACTTTAACCTAACAACACATTAGACCAAGTTGATCTTAACTAACTCCTAAGTGTCTAAATATACTAACAATAGTTTGTGCATAGTGTATTGTTGACCATGCCTCTAGTAGGATTCTTGCCATGGCTATTTTATGCATGAGCATTTTTCCTCCTAACCTAACCTAGTTTGAATAGACCTAGGGGGTCTTTGTTTTCTCTAAGGAAGTATATTCCTTAATGGGAATTTATTGAATTTTCCTATGTTTTTTTTTCTAAAAGGAATGTACAAGGATAAAATTAATTAGAATGGGATTAAGTTTATGTAATTGAATTTGGTTGTTTAAACTGATCTCGAGAGAGTGTGAGATCTAGAGAGAGATCCTAGGAGTAAGTTTTGAACTTCTAGAGTGATTGTAGGATCTAAGAGATCTTAGGATTTTTAATGGGAATTAGTTAGGATATAAAACCTATTAAGGTTTATCCTTGTGTGTACAATTGCAATGTAATCCTAGAAGGCAAGAAGAGGCCACCCAACAAGGAAATAAAGCTAGAGAGTGAGATATTGAAGTCCATGAGATGAGAAATAGGCCTTATGTACAGTATGCATATAATTGAGTAATGGAAATCACCCTATTTCGATTGTTACATGGGATTGGTGTATTGGACCTCTGTTAATTGTTGTGTGTGTTTAATTCTCTACAAGATTGAATGTTGTAGGAATTATATTTTAACCGTGAAGAATTTATTCCTAAACTGCATGTGCAGGTTCTGCATGTAGTGGGGAAAATCTCATATCGGAGGAGAAATTGATCATCAATCATCATAGAGATAGATGTCCCCAAGGAGATAATGGATGATTAAGTCCTTATTTGAATCGATCAAAGTCATGAAGAAGGGATCAATCAACTTCGAAATCTATGTGAAAGAAAAACCACTGGTAGAAACCCTTTGTAGGCGAGGATGAACAATGGTCGTCTAATCAGGACTAAGAATCAAGCCTGATCATTGATCGATCAGATCACGTTGAGTTGATGTGTTTAAAAATTGAACAATTGGGATTAGATCTGGATCGATTTCTTTTCCATATCGACGACGGATACTATTTAAGGCTATCAGAGTATATATCATCGGAGTGCGGAGCTAGAGGGATAATATGATAGAGTGAAGTGCATTCAATGACGAGGATCGATTGGGGGAGATAGATCAATGGCTAGGATAAATAGTATGAAGACTTTCAAAGTAGTGTATTCAGTGTTGAAGTTGTAGGAGTACTTCAAAAATACCAAGTCAGATCGACCATGCATATTCGATCAGAGCAAAGAGTTTAATGGTACAGATCCATCCTGAGTAGCACACATCAACAACTACGAAGGAAACGCATGAAAGTATTTTATTGGCTCTTGGAGTAGATTCATTATAGTCCATAAGCTGGAAGAAGTATGATAGAAGAGTATCAACGAATGATCGAGATCTATTCAGAATGAATTAGATCGATGAATCTGGGACGAACACATGGCAGTCAACAAAGATATGTGATGAGTATAAATCAATGATCCTGAAGAGAAAATGTGGAAGTAAGATCCACGACTCTTATTGAGACACGTGGCACATACATACAAGTCTCCCAACGGGACCTAGCATCTAAAGTGAATACTAATGAATTGGGATCGTAGATCTTGCGATAGATCGACAATGAGGATTGTTTGGTGTTCGAATTCCAACCATTGCAAAAACCTAGAGCAATTCCAATGATAGTATTTTGATACAAAGGAATCCAGATCAAGGGCAGAGACAAAAAGAGAAATATCGACGACTTGGAAGTATTCAGAGTGTTGCAGTCATTAGGAGTTCCAACAATGAATCACAACCATCCATTGGAGGGGATATTTAGAGTATATCAATTGTCCATCATAGCCAACTTTCGAAGATCCATTTCATAGCTCAACTCAAATATTCTAAGGTGCAACATGGATCGTCCATCTAGTGATGATCAATGGTGAGAATTGACGGTGGAAAAGAGTCTGATGGTCTACGGAGAAACTAAGCCCTAATGATGATTAGTGCTTGATCATAGCGCACATTCATGGGATGAGACTAAAGGAGTTGATGAGTAGAGGCTTGGCACATAGATATAGTGATTGGTATTGGTGAGAGATGATAGCTTAGCCTTGATATGAAAGGTGTTTACGTAAAGCACTCTATGTGTAACAACAGAGATTACAAAGCTCTATTCAAGAAGTATTTCGGGCCTACGAATGAAGTATTTGAAATAAGCTTGAGTATGTAGTTGCAACATAATTTAATTATAGAATTCTACAAGTGTGGGTTTAAGGCCGAGAGGTCATCATTGTTTTTTATCAGAGCAGGAAATTTAATTTTCCTGTGTAGGGGAAATATGCATCAGAAGATTGAAACCAATAGAGCACTGAGTCGATCCAGAGGGAGAATGTACAAAAGAGTACATAATTTGTTGCGGAGGAATTGTGACAAGGAATTATCCATTCAAGTGTATTGAATGTGGGAGACCATATCATGAATAGATTTTGCAGGTAATGGTTGATATTTTATAATTAACTCTGGTTATGAGAATTTGTGAATGCGGGTAGCAAAGAAGGAACTGATAGCAACATTACAACTAGAGAAGTTGTGATAGAGAGCATGTGAAGCTCTTAGAGGATAAGGAGAATATTGTGGTAGAAGAACCATGCAACAAAGGATGTTGTAGATACTTTCCAGTTGAAGATTGGAAGTGAGGAGAACAAGAGGAGTTCTCAGAGAGTGTGAGTATGTGCAAAGCCAAAGAAGAGAAAAGGAGTGCTCAGAAGGTTCCAGTGGAGAGAACCAATGGATACCAAGAGGTCAAGCTCAAGAGAGAAGCTTGAGTTGGTATTAGGTAGCAGATAAGGATATTTTCTACAGAGGCTTGATGCAGCTCACAATGGACTAGGAGAAATTCACAAAATAAAAGGCGAAAAGGACTATTGGTGGTCATTATAAAGGTTCATAGGGAAGCCACAACATAGGAAAGGAAAATTCCAAAGAAAATGGCATGAAGAGGATGAGTCAAGAGGAAACTGACAAAGAAATGGTTGAGTTAAGAGTACAACTCAGTTACATAAGACAAATGCTACAGAGGGAGACTGAGGAATACCAAAGGCAAGGATGGAGTTTAGAGAAGAAAGACAAGTGGCATGTGATGCAATTGTTTGCTAGGAAGCTGAGGAAAAACATAAGGAGCTTGAAGCACAGGTTAAGTGCTTTACTAAAGGAGGAGGAACTCAAAGGAGTTGAGTTCATATAGAGGTCATTGGTAGAGGAATAATTTCACTTATGTGAACCAGAGCAAGGATTATTCCTTGATGAAGAGGATGAGGAAGAAGGGAGACTTTTTGAGAGTCTCATGAACTACTTGAGAATTTCAAATCAACATGAGGATATGCTTAAAAAGGAACCAAATGAGGCTAAATATCCTTATGTTTTAAATCTAACAATTTGTGTATGATTTTAGGTTTTGTAGATGATGATAATGTTGTCATGAATACAAAGGATGAAGGAAAACACTCAGATATAGTGCTCACCGATTTTGAAAGAGAACTAAGGACGTTGGAAGAATGGTTGATCAATCCAAGGATTGATAAAGAGGACTGCATGGTGGTTGCAAGAATAGAGTGTTTGGAAATGCTTAGTTGCAACATTGAAGAGGAGAATATTGAAGGACAAGACATAGAGTTGTCTTGTAAAGATATAGTCTTGCTACAACAGTCAAGTGATAGTGATGATGTACACTGCATAGAGTTTGTGGATTTGATCCAAGCTAATTCTAAGGGAACATATTACAATGCCTAATGGAAATGGCACAAATTAAAATGAGAGTAAGAATCCTGAAGATATAGATCAAAATCAGTTTCCCATAGAGAATTTATATCTCAAACACTTATAGATGGAGATATGGAGAAGAAGAAATGCAACAGTCAGCCAATGAACAACAACAAGTTTGCAGCAATGTTATGTACCACCAAGAGGATAGAATGGACATGGAGATATAGGAGATGAGGATGTTGATGATGAAGGTGTCTTAGATAAGACATGTTGAACTAAGGAAGGTAACCAACAATAAAGTACAATTGGTTCTGTAGATTTGCAGGCAGTAACAATGCAACAAACAAGTGGAGCAAGTGGACAACAACATAAAGTATGGGATACAGGAGGACTTCGGCTAATGGAACTCATGATCATAAGATCGTGAACATTTTGTTCCTTGGGAGTAGAATGCAAGAGCATTTTTCCTCCTAACCTAACCTAGTTTGACTAGACCTAGGGGGTCTTTCTTTTCTCTAAAGAAGTAGATTCCTTAATGGGAACTTATTGAATTTTCCTATGTTTTGTTTTCTAAAAGGAATGTATAAGATAAAATTAATTAGATTGAGATTAAGTTTATGTAATCAAATATTGTTGTTTAAACAGATCTCAATAAAGTGTGAGATCTAGAGAGAGATCCTAGGAGTAAGATGTGAAATTCTAGAGTGATTGTAGGATCTGAGAGATCTCGGGAGTTTTAATGGGCATTAGTTTAGGATCTAAAACTTATTTAGGTTTATCCTTGTGTGTATAATTGCAATGTAATCCTAGAATGGAAGAAGAGGCCACCCAACAAGGAAATCAGGCCAAAAAGTGAGATATTGAAGGCCAAAGAGTGAGAAATAGGCCTTATGTACAATATGTGTATAATTGAGTAATGAAAATCACCCTATTTTGAGTGTTACATGGGATTGGTATATTGGAGCTGTTATCCCCATTTTGTGGATAACTAAGGAGATTATGTCTCAAAGCCCTCATGTTTCATACATGGGGTGTCGAGAGACTACATTAATAACAATATCCTTTTGCACAGATGGAGACCCTTCTCACCACCAAGGAGGTTGCAGACTTTCAGATGGAATCCACCACACTAGTTGACTTGCAGAAGGCAGTGGGCCTTGCTCCATGAGGTACAAGTCAGTATCATGGTGAGCATCATTTCAATATTTTATGCATTTAAGTATGTTTTATCTTATATTCCTTTAGATCTCATGATATATGCTTGAACATTATTCCTTTTGCCCTGTTTCACCTTGGTGGTTGACATTGTGCCCTAGTAAGTGGTCTTCCTTGGGTATGGGTTTCCTACTAGGAACTCCCTTGAAGAGACATTGCACCATTCTCGTCCATACTTACCACTTTCCATCACTATTTCCCCCCATTTCCTTATCTCTTGGGATTTTAGGGTGTATTGACCCAAGAAGGGGTTGTCCCTCATTCTATGGGAAG
>SNQJ01S0030526.1:40102-60437 GCA_010110895.2 Picea sitchensis | reverse complement strand
TTGTTATCGTTATCGTGTGTGTATAATTTTAATGTCATTATTTTAGTGAGTTTTAATGACAAGAATGTAGTCTGCAAAAATCGATGTGAAGAATCATAAGGGAATTATGAAGGGAATGATATATAACAATAGGTTGTAAACATATATTTATTTTTTACAATATATTTTCTTGAATTGAATGGATATACTATAGTAGAGGATAATACATGCATTTCTATGAAAATATATTGTGTTACTACTTCTTGAAAGAAAATTACAGTCACGTAAGTAAGGAAGTATGCATCCTCTCTGAAACCCATCTCTTCTCTTCAAATTTCAGGGTAATACATTACACTTAAGAAGAATAAAAAACCACCATTCAAGCTACTGCTAATTACCTATTGTTGTGATATGCCACCTAGCCTAGATTCACTCTAAATAATTTTTCCTTATTATCTTATGATTTTGGTAGGATTGAATTAATAATATCTTCATATCCTCAAATCAAAACTTTTCAGTTCCCCAAGGATTTAAGCTTGTCCAGAACACATATCTATTAATAGTACTCTAAGAGAGTTACATTATAAAGTTCACATTTTTATTTTCATCACTAAAAAGCTAAGGAGGATGAACATATTCAACAATATATCTAGGAATAAAGAATTAATTTTTATTTCATGCACTTTGTCTTCACCATCACCTTTGCACTCATCACCACCCTTCTTATCATCATCCACTCTTCCCTCTCTTTTTTCTTCACCATCCTTATTCTCCCCACCACCACCACATTATTTCTTTCCCCCCTTATTTCTTGCCCACATCCTTCTTGTCCCCTTCCTAATTGTCTCCAATGATTATTCTTCCATGGGATTATCTCCATATAATTCATGGTCTTCTTGTAGATATATTTCATCAACTTATTAATATCCATTGATGTTTCCTTGGTAGTTACATTATGATTCTTCACATCAAGTTATGCTAACTACACTTTTTTTCAATTCACATAAATCAATGACACCATAACCATTCATAGTGTTTCTTATTGGAATTTTCAAGGTGCTTTCACTTACTTAGTTTATTTTGAGAGATTCAAAATATTTTTTTATAATTCTTTTAATTAATAATACTTTGATACTATTAGCCCGCAGGGGTGTAGACCGATTGGCAAGTGCCGTGTAAATGGAAGGAACTATGTAAAATGAGGTCTCAAGGTCGATTCTCACCCCGATTTACCTGGAGGGCGTGCTTGCGGGCGGTGCGTTTCTCCCTAGGGGTTATAAGGCAGCCGACAGGATTCGACCCCGTGTCACGCGAGTACGATACTGCCGTTGTTACCGATTCCCCTAGTTACTAAAAAATAAAAAATAAAATAAAAAAATAAAAATAAAAAATAAAATAAAATACTTTGATACTATTAAAAAGTTAATATTGAATAAGTGAATAATATTAAATTATAACATTTTTAGAATAATTTATTAATAATTAATAAAAATTGTTGTATTTAATTAGTAATAATTTATTCTTATTAAGGATTATTTAATTATATAACTAATTTCAAAAAACATATAATTCATAATAATAATAATTGATTAATATTATTAAAAATGATAATAAGCATAATCATAATTGATTGTGTTTATTGCAACATCATAGTTGATTGAGTGCACTACAAATATTTATATATATTAGTTACCTAGTCATTGAAGTTATAAAAGAAAAGAAAAGTAATGAAGATATTGGAGATCATATATTTATGTAATCAAATCACCTAAACTTTATTTATGTTTGGTGTGATATGTTTGTTTGCTCATTAATTGATTGAACCAAACATTGGATGATTTATGTTCTATTAAATATATCTTATGAATTAGCAATTCTGATTAATTTAAATTCACAAAATAACAATGTGTAACCACCATATTGTATATATGTAATAAAAAAAAATTAAGAGTACAATGAACACTTGATAGCACCACTTATAATTCTACGCAATCACCCATATTTACTTCACCACTTACATTTGCATCATCATCTTCTTGACCTACTGCAACAATTGCAATAGGTACATTTTCAAAAACCATTTTTCCCTTAGGTGTACATGGAATAACAAACCACCAATTTTTATTAGAGACGTCAAGAAGGAAGAAAACATGTTAATAGTGTTCTAGAAGCACAAATGATTCAACTTGAGATGCTAAAATTTCTCTATGTATGTTAGTGAAACATAATTCATTATCCAAATCATATCTAGCAAATCTCCTTCTATCTATTTTTTTTAAATAGAATTGAAATTTATATAGTATAAAATAGGGTTGTGTTGAAGCAAATAGTTTTCATACAAAGAAACAAAACTGGCACATGGCCTATACAAAGTTTTAGAGCTAAAAAGACAAAATTTGGAGCTCTCTCCATATCAGTTTCCCACTTAGATTGACCAATAACCTCTTTTACAAACTCGACTAAGAGAAAGATAATTTTGAAAAACATTCACTAATAAGAAGATAAATAGTCCTAAATTTCTAGTACCCTTTCTTGTTGAAGAGTTCCATATTCAATGTCCATAGGAGTTGTGCCACAATCCTCAATACCATTAATCATGTTACCTTCATGGGAGGAGACAACTACACCTTGATTGATTGAAGCAAAGGTTGAATGCAATGGAAGAGCAAGAGACTTTAGATGTTGAATATCAAATTTCATCTCATCAATTCGCCTTGTCTAAGTATCTAAGAGATTTCTCAAGGAAACCAAAGCTTGATCCATTTCTCCCAACTTAACCCAGATTTGTTGTAATACACATCTATTTGCTTGGGATTTTTCCTCCTATTGTCGGAGAATTTTTTTAATTGTTAGAAAAACAGGATCGTTGATCAATACAATAAAACTAATGTGGAAATAAAACACAGAAGATACACAATACAATAGAGACACATATATATGTGGTTCACCCAGTGTGGGCTACGTCCACTAGAGAAATCGTCGGGCCCTTCCTTTATTATAATCCATCAAATGAAGGGATACAACCTACAACACACATGTTGTAACTTCCTCTTCTTTCTCTCACAGTCTCCTCTCTCATAATACAATATTTTATCTCATCCCCAGCCGCAATACAATTCCCTCATACATAAAAGAGGGTTGCATTCTAGGGAAAAAATCCTTAACATAACTTCTGCCATCAGATATGCAACTTTATAATGAACGGTCCATATTGACTACAAAATTACAACATTTTACAAGGCAATTTTTCCCAAAATTCCACTTCGAGGGTGTTGCCCCCGAATCGTCCGCTGGGGTGGGGCTCCAAAATTTATCACTTCCCCCCCTGGACTTCCCTGGCGATAAATGTGTGGGGGAAAGCCCCCCCAACCGCCCCCCCCCCCTCCAAATATGGGAGAGAAAGTCCCCCAACACCCTCCATCAAGAAATGGGGTCCAAACATGGTTGAAACTAGACCTCTGAATCAGAGGAAGATAATGGGGCTCCACAACCAACAATCTCCCACTTGGAGTGATCACAACATCTCCAATCTTGTTGTACCTGTTGGACTAGAGTACACAGGCTGAAGAATTTATCTCCAATCTTGTTGTACCTGTTGGACTATGATACACCTTGGAACTGGAAAATTTCTCATCGTCACCTTCATGCTTGAAGACCAACTGAAACTGAGCAGGAACTCAGTTTCTCCCTAGTTACTACCTTTGTTAACACATATGCAAGATTCTTGATAGTATGTATCTTTTCCAACTTCAGTTGTCCATCTTTCAAAATGGATCATATGAAATGGTACCTAAGTTGTATATACTTAGTCTTAGAATGGAAGGCTAAGTTTTTTGTAAGATGAACGACACTATTACTATCACAATAGAACCTGTTATTCTCATGATTCTTTCCCAATTCCTCTATAAGCCTCTATAACCAAATCATCTCTTTACTAGCCTCTGTAGCAACAACATACTCTACTTTCATTGTTGAAAGTGAAACAACCTTTTGCAGTTTCAAAATCCAACTTACTGTAGTTCCACCTATAGTAAAATCATACCATGTGGTCCTTCTCATGCTATCTTTATCACCTGCCATATCTGAATCAACATATACCTATAGAACAATGTTTGAACCTCCAAAACATAATGCATGAGTAGTTGTGTCTCTCAAATACATGAGACTCCACTTTACTACCTCCCAATGTTCTTTACCTAGATTGTTCATTTACCTGCTCACAAATCCCACTGCATATGCCATATTTGGTCTTGTGCACACCATAGCATACATCAAGCTACCAACTGTTGATGAATAAGGGACCCTTGACATGTATTCTATCTGCTCCTGTGTCTTGGGACACATTTCCTTGGTAAATCTGAAATGGTTGGCCAAAGGTGTACTAATTGGTTTTGCATTCTACATTCTAAACCTCTCCAATACCTTCTCTATGTACTCACCCTAAGAAAATATCAATTTGTTATTTTTCCCATCACTTGTTATTCTCATACGAAGGATTTTCTTTGCAGTACCCAAATCCTTCATCGCAAATGAATTATCTAATTTATTTTTTAGCACATTTATATCCCTTATGTTAGACCCTGCAACAAGAACGTCATTTACATATAATAGCAAGATAATATAGGTTCGATTTTCTAGCCTCTTAAAATAAACACGGTGATCAGAATGGCATCTACTATAACCTTATTTTGCCATAAACCTGTCAAACTTCAAATACCACTGCCTTGGAGATTGCTTTAGATCATACAAGCTCTTCTTCAACCTAAATACCAAATTCTTCTTTCCTTTGACCTCATACCCATATTGATGTTGCATATAAATCTTTTCCTCCAAATCCCCATGGAGAAAAGTTGTTTTTACATCTAACTATTTGTTGGCAGCCACACATGATTTTTGATACTTAACACGATCGAAAGAGATTCACCTTTATGTAGCTTCCATCACCTCCGATTTGTAAACATTTTTTTTTTAGTTTCGAAGTGATTGTTGGATTAAAGCTTACCTTATTGAATCTTTATCATTTGCATTTTCGTTAGTTTTAGTTTCAATTCATGACTGTAATCATGAATTTAAACACAAAAACTTGGATTGATTTCACAATCGTTTGCCACAGAAATAACATTTTAAAAGCCACACATGTGTGACTAAAATTCAAATCTTATGAAATGGTTGATTAATCCATTATCGAGTTTTTCTTGTTTTATTATGGTTGTTATGAATTCAATGGTTTGATAGTTCATTGTTGAAAAGTTTTGATGCATGAAGAACCTTGGTTAACTATTGATATTCTTCTCATAAGTTTAATGGTCATATCAACATTCATGCCAATGAGTACAGGCACGTTGTACTTGCATTTTCGCCTTACCTTGCTGGCCCAAAACATTAATGAAGCTATTCATTATGTGCATAGGGTTTTGTACTCTGTAAGTTTTTGCACTCATCGCAAGAGATGGTATGGAATTCTATGAACCCTTTGGTTTTTGTTCTCCCTAATTCTCCTATCCGAGTTATGATAGCCCCCGGGCTCTGTTATTTTCATGCTTTCACTCTCCGCTCAAACCTGTTTATGTTGCTCGCATGTTGAGAACCTAAAACTATTTCGAGTGATTTTTGTTGCATCTTTATCACAGTGGTCATGGCACCCATAGTTTGTATAGAGGCGAATGGATGCTAAGCCTTACTATCCCATGACGACGCTATTGATGACCTAAAGGCCCATGGGTGGGATGTATTCCTCAAGAAGTTCGAGGGCTATAATCTCCAGGTTGCAAAAGATTTTGCACAAACCTTTGACGGTTTCAGAGCCAAGATTGGAGATATACAGTTGGAATTGACAGAGGATTTCGTGAGCAAAGTGACAGGGCTCCCATCAAAGGGCGAGATGTGGTTTAAAAGTGCCATAATAGAAGAGGTCTCGTGGAGTTTATTTACGACCTCCTGTAAAACCACTTGTTGTATAAAAGGTATTCATATTGCTCTGTTAAAACCTAGATGGCATAGTATACTTTTAATTCTAAAGAAATTTGTTACGTGCGAAGGTCGATACGGGATGGTTTTCTATACCATATCCATTTTCTTATGAATTTCATAGGGTTTGAATTAGATATGCCCTTTTACCTATAGATGAGTCTTTACAAGATGTCCAAGTGTTACAAACGACAAGGTATCAATTCGAGTTTGTTTCACCATGGACTTGTTAAAATCTTGTTGGTTTAACAACTGTCGAAGATAGGTGACAATTGGGAAACCTTTATGATAAGAAATGGATTCACACAAGCCAATGCTACAACCAATCCTCTTTTAATTTCAAACCCTAACTCAGACAAGCCAATGGTTGAAAGCCAGTTCGTTAATTCAATTGATGGACCATAATTTATTAATAAAACCCTCTAGATAAAGGATTACCATGTAGGTTCTCACCTACAAGATCTCTGGAACAAGTGACTGCCGAATTAAAGGGAAAATATCCTCATGTGCCTATGAATGATTCTAGTTTAAACACTAATGTTAAATCTTTTGTCAAGAAACTCTGTAAAAGGAAGGAAACAACAGAGCATGGATTTAGGTTTCAAGAATAAGAATGTGGGTCGTCTAATCTCTAGAAAACTAAGAAACCGAAAGGATAATCATTTGAGATCGATCGATCCGATCAAGATCGATGAGGGTTCAGATCGTGAGATACAGGATTTCTTGGCTCGAGAAGACCCAGAAAATCAGTGTTCCGGGAGGGAGGTTATCACCGATGTTGAACCATATGATTTCGTGACCAATTTAGACCCATGTATTAAAGGTAAATAAGGATTTTCAGGTATCGAGCACAATCTAGAACAAACCGCAGGTAAGATTGAAGCATCCCTGGTTGACTGTGTCTCGAGTCGATCTGCCATCTCCCCGATACACTGTGATAGATGCCTCAACTGGGTAGAACGTTACTATACAGATGTTTCGCTCTTACAGGCCCAAATTAAAACCTTGATTGCTCAGAACGATCTGTTGAAACAAGAGAACCTTGATCTCAAGGCACATACAAAGAGGGACAATAAATGAATCAAGAAGGCTGGAAATATAATCATTAAGAATACGACCAGTTTCAAAGAAATTATAAACTCTGAACTGTCTTATCCCTCTTTGGTTAATTTTTAATGCTAAAATGATTTTATGTTGATTTCATTCATTTCTATTATCAAAATCAAGATAGGTAGATTTGAATTTTGATTTCATTTGCTAAAAATAAGACTAGCTACAGAATCTATGATTCTGTAGCCAGTCTCTTTTGAATAATATGTAGTAATTAGTAATTGTTTTTCTAATATATCAAATTGGTTTTGCTATTCTCGGGAAATGGAAGATTGTGTTGTTGATTTCTTGGACCAAATAATTTCAATTATATGCTCAAATGTTCAGTAGTTTCTCCTTTGTTATGTTTTATAAAACTTTGGTTTAATTTTGAACAAACCAACTCTTGTATGAGTGGTTTCCAGTTCACTATTTTTGTAATATTACTTGATTTTGGGAGATTCAACTCTATCATGTGTGATATGAGCTTTTGGATCCTGAATTAGTTTAAATATTGTTCACTCTTGTTAGTAAAGAGGCGGCTTGGAGTTGGACGCATGATGGACATGTAACTTTAAAGACTATATGGATAAGCTTTTCACTCTTTGTCTTTAGACCAGCGTGGAGCTTTCCCATTACATTTTGCCTTTTATATTATGGAATGTTAATATGTTATACAACTTTAGTCTTATGAGCATATGATATTTCATTTTACTCAGCACTTTAAATTCTGCCTATAATTTGTTGTTCATATATTACATCTGTGATCATTATTTCATTTAAATATCAGTGATTTATGCTTGATGTTAAGTGATGTATTACATGAATGATTTATATTAAATTTATTTTACTAAAGTGTTCATCATTACAAGATCACCAAATCTATGTGTTTATTACTCTGCTCTTATATCTTTGCTTCAAGAAATACCTATGAGTTTATTCTAAGGATGATAGCACAAGCTTGTTACAGGCCGTTTTCCTCACAGACAAGATAGTTGGGAGTTTGAATTGCATAGAGACATAAACTCATTAGCTGATTAATCTCAGGTTAGTTTACTCGCAGTCTATTTCTGTTATTAGTTTATGCATTAATGAAATAGGAACAGTTTATATTGGCTTTGACTATTATTCTCTTCTCGTTTCAAATTATGTTGTATTAGTAGTTTAGATTTTTTTTTTAATTATTAAACAGAAAATATAAAATGTATGTGCTATCTTTATCTACTTCATAAACAATTGCAAGAAACCTTGATTTCACAAGACATCCACCAAAACTTGCAAATTGTAAATACCCTATTCATAATCACATGTCCATATTTACGTTTCTTCTTTAACACTTGTAGATAATCTAGTTCATGTACATAGTGTCATAATTTATTTTAGATTAGTTTTCTTTCTTTTGTTATTTTTAGGATTTTAGTTGGCCAACAGAGCCATTAAACCCGTCAGGTCATTTCACTCCAAACGGCTTGGGTTATTTAGACAACCCAGGTCCGGATTTGACCTTCCAGTTGACAGTGTGTCACTTACGCCTGTCAACAAATGGCGCTAGAAGGAGGGCCTAAATTTAATTGATGTAACGTGGATGTCACAAGACTACTCCCCCACACACTCACTCCCCTGTCGTAACATGTAGTCGCTCAGACAACAACGTTACACTTGAAACAACAACTACCTCAATCAATAACCCTTATATTCATGTTGAACCGGTCACACCAGTTCCTCAAGGGGTCGACATCCAAGAAATTGTTCAACAGTCACTTATAAGAACTCATAGTGCCTTAGCTCATATCAGAAAACCTAGTAGGCCGCTTAATCAACCCCTTGATTTCACATATAACCAATAATAGCTTCAAGGCACTGGTCTACCTAAAAACCCTTTACGTGATAATATTACCAATATTATCGAAACACCCATCCTTGGAACCGAAGGGTCTGGTATCCCACCTTCCCCACCTGGTTTGTCTCCATCCTCTTCAGGAGGAGAGTCTTCATACGAAGACAATTCTTCATCAGAATCATCACAGCCTTCGACACCACCAACTCCCATGGAAAACCAAAACAATCCCGCCAGACCTTGGCTTGATAAATATGTTGTGGTTGTACCCAGACCTCAACACCCATTACCAAAACACCTCAAGAAATGGTTGCCTAAATTTGATCCAGATTTGAAACAATCTGTTGAGGATCACATCAAAAAATTTATGTTGGCCATTAGATTCCAAAGTGTTGAGCATGAGGATGTAGTATGCAGATTATTTCCTTATACTTTTGAGGGAAATGACTCCACATGGTATTTTGCTCAGCATCCCCAAACCATCATCTCTTGTGACAAGTTTGAAACTTGTTTCTTGGAAAAATTTGGAGATGATAAATCTCATGAAATCTTGGTTATGGAACTCTCTAGTTTAAAAATGAATACTAAGGAAAAAGTGAAAGACTTTAACCAAATATTTCTTACTTTAAAGAATAAAATCCCTGCAGATTCGATGCCTGCATAAAGTCTAATTGTTGCATATTATGCTAAAGCCTTGCACAACATTATAGCCATATGGGTCAAAATGTCTAAAAAGAACACATTGTTAGAAGCCTTTGAAGAGGCAAGCCAAATTGAAAAGGATATATTAATCTTAAAATACAATCTTAGCAGCGAAGCTAAAACAACCTCATCTTCTAAGAAGAAAGTAGAAATTCTCACTAGACCACCTCAACTTAAGAATCAACAAGAAAATTTGGACTTAGAAAGCTTGCAAAAAGTTTTCCAAAAATTGTCCAATAAGGTTGTTGACTTGAAGAGATCAGTCGAGGAGGCATAAACAAGCAAAGTAAATTTTAAACGCCCTTTTAGAAAACCTTTTCCTCCCAACCGGCCAAACCCGACCACAAAAGGTCTAAATTTTGAAATTTTACAGTATGCTTTGCAAACCATCTTAGAAGCACATGATAATTATGATTTTGTCCCACCTAATAATTATGAATGTGTAGTAGAGGAAGAGGTACCGAAAGAGGAAGATTCATCTCCTCCTGTTTTTGGTCACCTATCAGATAATATTTTCCAAGCAAACTTCGAAACTATCCACCCCTACAATACAAGAAGCAAAACCCAAAACAAACCCCCTTCTGAGGTGAATAAAAAGGTGTCTCTGAAACAATCAAAGCAAGCTGAAATTAAACAAAGCTTAGTAGACCCTGTTTTAGAATATGATTTAATTGAAGATCTAAAAAAATTGAGGGCTAATATTTATGTTTTTGAGTTGCTGAAATTTCCAATTATTTTGCAAAAAATGCTTCAAAGTATCGCTGAAAACAGCAAAAAGAACAATCCTAACAGCAAAAAATCAGCAGAAATTGATTTAAATACAGCCAAAAAGGTCCTAACTAAAACGACATCTGAACCTCCAGAGAAAAGGGACTTAGCAGCAGAAACTGTAGCAAATGTAGATAAAATTGTTTTAGGGACAACAGCTAAAAATAAGCAGAATTTTGTTGTTAATGCTCAAAAAAATGTCCCGCCTTTTTTGTTAACCTTTAAAAAAAATTATCGGAATGTACATAATTGCATGGTCAATTCCGGTGCATCATCAAACATGATGCCTCTATATGTTTGCCAAAAAATTAATGCGGAAGTTAAACCTTCTAATCTTAAAATCATTCAGCTAGATCGGACTAACGTTAAAGTTATCGGTGAGCTTAAAAAAGTATTGATTAGACTATCATCCAATCTTAAATTTCACCAGATAATTGATATTATCGTTGTTGATATCCCTGGAGTTTATGGTTTGTTTCTAAGTAGGGATTGGTCAGAGCAGTTGCACGGTTACTTTGCCACAGATTGGTCTCACTTGTGGTTGCCTGAAAATGGACAACCCAACAAAATCAGGATAAATAGAGAACACTATCTTAAGCATACCGTGATGGATCTGAATGATACAAATGAACCTTTCATTACATCTGTTAATTCATTTGAAATGGAGGGAATGAATACCTTCTTTGGTAATTTCATGACCTAAATCTCTTCCATCACTGACCCTACGTAGCAATCTGAAATTGTAACTTATACTCAAACATCAGCTTCACCAAATATGCCAAGTACTTCCGACGACGCTAAGATATGGTCCTTATACTTTGACAAATCCAAATCCAAATCCAAAGAAGGAGCAAGCGTCGGTTGTGTACTCATCGATCCTACAGGTAATAAGACTTTTATTGCTTGTCGATTAGAGTTCGAATGTACTAATAACACGGTCGAATACGAAGAATTTCTACAAGAGCTTAGGAAAACTTTGGATATGGATGTTAAGAATTTGATAGTATTTGGTGATTCAGAAATCGTGGTTAAGAAAGTAAGAAATGCCATACATTGCTCATCACCACATCTAAAAATCTATCAAACAGAGGTATGGATTTTAATGCATACATTTTCAGCGTTCAACATAAATTCCATTCCTAGATTGAGAAATTCAGAAGCTGATTTATTGGCCAATGTTGCTTCTAAACTATTTCCTGCTGAAGGTCTTTCCCCTAATGCGTTTTCAATTGAATTTTTGTTCAAACCATCGATCCTGAATAACATTACAAATTGGAGATTATTCGATGATGACCAACAGATTATCAACTTTCTGCATATGGAAGATACTTTCCAAGGTGCAGGCATTGATGAAGGCACTCACGATGAAAACCTTCGAAACTTCACGGTAATATTAGATCCTAGATCTCTTGAATCAACATCCGATCTGGTAAACTCTATCCCCGGATCTGTCGTTAGATTAGAGAAATTTTATGACTTGCATGATAAATTTAGAGGGAAAATTAATTGTAAAATGAACAGTTCTTATTTGATTTATGAGATGGTTAATTTAGGAACAAAAGATAATCCTCAAAATATTAATCTGGGAATAGGATGTTCCGAGCAAGAACGATCTTCTTTTGTAAATTTATTTAAATAATTTAAAGACGTTTTTTCCTGGACATGTGATGACTTGAAAACATTCGACCCTAACGTCATACAACATGTCATCCCCATGAAACCCCAAACTCAGCCTTTTTAACAGAAATTGAGGAAGATGCATCCTAAATTGGAGCCCACTGTTAAAAAAGAACTAAATAAATTACTAACTGCAAAGATAAATTTCTCGGTTAGGCACACGCAATGGGTGTCTACTCTAGTCCCTGTAAGGAAGAAAATTGGTGAAATTCGACTTTGTGTCGATTTTCGGAACCTGAACCGAGCATCTGATAAAGAAAACTAACATGTTCCTCTAATGGAACAAAATCTCTAGTAGGTGTCTGGTTCCGAAAGACTATCTTTTCTAGATGGATTTTCGGGATACAACTAGGTCCTCATGTCTCCCTTAGATCAACTTAAAACCACCTTTCACACCCCATGGGGCACATATGCCTACAAGAAAATGCCTTTTGGACTGATAAATGTCGGCGCCACTTTCCAAAGAGCAATGGACAATGCTTTCTATGGCATCATTAACCAGTCAGTCATGGTCTACCTTGATGATGTCATTGTATTCTCTAAAAACAAGAAAGATCACTTGTCTCACCTCAGGGTTGTCCTGGAATGATGTCGCAAGTTCAGCATATCTCTCAACCCTAAGAAATCGGTCTTTGCAGTAGAGCAAGGAAAACTGCTTGGGTTTATAGTGTCTAAGGATGGAATGATTATTGACCTCGGAATAACTCAAGCTATTTCTAAACTTCCCCCTCCTTCTAAAAAAACCATGCAGTCCTTTTTGGGCAAGATTAATTTCATCAGAAGATTTGTCCCAAGCTTCTCATAAATGGTCAAACCATTACAAAATTTAATTTAAAAATATGTTTTATACCATTGGGGATCACAATAAATTCAGGCTTACGAATCAATTAGAAATGCAATAATAGAATCTCCTTCCTTGATGAGTCCTGACTTTTCTCAGGATTTCACTCTTTACACCTTTTCTTCTGACCGATATTATGTTGTTGTGTTAACTCAGAAAAACGTTGAAAGCAATGAGATACCCATTTCCTTCATGAGCTCAGATTTCAAAGGAGAAGAGCTTAACTACCCAGCAGTAGATCAACAAGCATATGTTGTTTTCAAAGTAGTCAAACACTTTTGGTCATACCTGTTGAAATCTAGAACCAAGGTTATTGTTCCTTACCCAGCTGTAAGAAACATGTTAGTACAAAAAGAACTGGTTGAGAAAAGGGAAAATTGGACGATGTCATTACAGGAATATGACATTGAAATAACTCTTGCACATATTGTTAGAGTTCAAGGCATGTGTAAGTTAGTAGTTGATTCGGTTGAAGAACAAGAAAGTCAAATTAACACCTCAACTGTCAATCAGCCTGACGAAAAACAGATCAGTTGTGCACAAGTTACTGCCAATTCTTGGTATGAGAATATTAAATTTTATTTGACACATGGATCTTCTCCCCGTAATCTTGACCCTAAAAGCAAAAGAGCACTTAGGCTTAAATCTGCATCTTTCCAGTTAATCAATGATGTATTATTTTGAAAGAACTTTGATGGTGTTCTTATGCGTTGTTTAGAAAAAGAAGACTCAGAAAAAAGTGTTATCTGAACTTCATGCAGGAGAAGTCGGTGGTCATTTCGGTGGAGATACCACTGCTCACAAAGTAATAATTGTTGGATACTATTGGCCTACCTTGTTCAAAGATGCCCATGCACTATGTCGTAAATGCATAATCTTCCAAAAGGCTGCAGGACGGGTAAAAAAGGCAGCATTCTCTTTACAGCTTGTTACTTTAGATTCCCCTTTTCAGGAATGGGGTCTTGACATCATAGGACCAATTAATCCCTCTTCTTCACAGCAACACAAGTATATCCTTACAACAACGGATTATTTTACTAGATGGTCTGAAGTTGTACCTTTAAAAGTGGTGAACACAAATTAGGTAGTATCCTTCCTAAAATCTCATATCAACACTCGTTTCGGCATTCCCGAATATCTGGTTTTTGATAACGCCTCTTACTTTTCATCCCTTGATATAAATGTTTTTTCTCTGGAAAAAGGGATTAAACTGAAGTATTATGCAAGCTACTACCCTCAAGGAAATGGATTAGCAGAATCAACAAAAAAAAAATTGAACAAGATTATTAAAAGGACAGTTTCATAAAATCACAAAAATTGGCACAATGCACTGTATAATGCACTCTGCGCTGATAGGGTAACACCAAAAGATTATGTTGGTAATTCCCCTTTCTTCCTCGTTTACAGAAGAGAAGCCATTCTTCCCCCACATGTTTTACTCCCTTCTCTGTAATTGTCGCAGAAAGTTCAAAAAGAGGAGTGCCCTCCCCTAGAAAATCGAATTAATGCCTTGTTAAAATTGGAGAAAGTAAGAACACAAGAAAAGCAGAAACTGGATCAGCATCAGTAAATTGTAAAAAGATGGTTTGATTCAATTTATTCTTCAAATAGGGATTTTGATGTCAGAGATCTAGTTCTTAAGTGGGATAAATCTCACGAGGGAAAAGGGGAACACACCAAGTTCCAAAACTTGTGGTTAGGATCGTTTGTAATTTCTGAAAAATTGGGCCCCAGCTCTTTCCATCTGCATAATTTGGAGGGACAGGCAGACACTTTCCCAGTGAATGGCCAGGATCTCAAGAGGTAATTCACCTAATGATTTATGTTCCACTCTTTTGTAAATATTTTGTAAATTTTCTTTTGTGTTTTTTTCTTATTTTAGTTCTTTTAATTTTGCTTGGTTTTGATTTGTGTTATGAATAATTATGTCTAAGTCACCATCTCATTTGTGGAAGGGAATCATAATTTTTCGTTCATTAGCAGCAATTGATAACTTCCCAAGAACCTGAGCAGTAAATGCTAAAACTCAGATCAGTAGAAGTGAGTTTCTATTCAAATCAGTGTTTCTGGTTTCTCATTGAAATTACAAGTAGACGTGATTGTCATTAATAAACTTCTAAAGTTGTCCCTGTTTTGAGAAAAACAACTCAATTGTACCTTCCCGTCCTCGAGATGATCTCTCAACCAAAATATAAGTATCCAAATCATGATTAAGGTCATCAAAACAAAAGAGTAATTGGTGAAAGATCAATTTTTTTCATTCCAAACTACAAAATCTTCAGTATCACCCCGCCCTCTTGAATATTCTTAATTTTTGCAAACCATAAACGATTCTAGAGGGTTGAAAGCACGATGATGTGTGGGAAATGTATGTAAACCCGCCGGGACACTGAATAGGTATGCTGGTAGTGGGTAAATGAATGCATGATACCAAGGAAACTTCGTTGGGGTACTGAACAGGTCTGTTGGTAGCAAAGCAATGTCGGGTTTGAGAAGATCCTAAAATCTATTTCAATTTGATAAAAATTCAAAGATGCCCTCTATTATGATTGGATGACTCTTGGACATGATAGAGGTACTAGAGTGGGTCAAATGAAATCCGTGTTGAGGCTATGAACGCCTGCTGGCAGCAGTGGCTCTATCAAAAGTATCGAAGTTGACTGCATAAACAATCACTACACTCGTAATATAAGTTAGATACCGGATGACATATTTTTTAAAACAAAAATACATATGATGCTATAATGCATTATTTCCTGAGTTATGATTAGTATGCTTGACCTGTTGTTAACTATTTCTATAAAGTTCATTTCTTCTTATTCGTCCTAACATGAATTTTCTAGTGATGCAGAGATAACTGCTTCGCCCAGTACGTCGCCATTGTTGGCAGCCACACATTATTTTTGATACTTAACACAATCGAAAGAGATTACACCTTTTTGTAGCTTCCATCACCTTCGATTTGTAAAAAAAAAAAATTGAGTTTCGAAGCGATTGTTGGATTGAAACTTACCTTATTGAATCTTTATCGTTTGCATTTTCGTTTGTTTTAGTTTCAATGCATGACTGTAAGTATGAATTTAAACATAAAAACTTGGATTGTTTTCACAATCGTTTGCCAATGAAATATCATTTTAAAAGCCACCCATGTGTGATTAAAATTCAAATCTTATGAAATGGTTGATTAATCCATTATTGATTTTTTCTTGTTTTATTATGGTTGTTATGAATTCAATGGTTCGATAGTTTATTGTCAAAATGTTTTGATTCATGAAGAACCTTGGTTAACTGTTGATATTCTTCTCATAAGTTTAATGGTCATATCAGCATTCATGCCAATGAGTACATGCATGTTTTACTTGCGTTTTCGCCTTACCTTGTTGGCCCAAAACATTAATGAAGCTATTCATTATGTGCATAGGGTTTTGTACTCTGTAAGTTTTTGCACTCATCGAGAGACATGGTATGGAATTCTATGAACCCTCTGGTTTTCATTCTCCCTAATTCTCCTATCCGAGTTATGATAGCCCCCAGGCTCTGCTATTTTCATGCTTTCACTCTCCGCTCAGACTTGTTTCTGTTTCTCACACATTGGGAACCTAAAACTATTTCGAGTGATTTATGTTGCATCCTTATCATAATGGTCATGGCACCCATCATTCGTATAGAGGCGAATGGATGCCAAGCCTTATTATCCCATGATGACGTTATTGATGACCTAAAGGCCCATGGGTGGGATGTATTCCTCAATAAATTTGAGGGCTATAATCTCCAGGTTGCAAAATCTTTTGCACAAACCTTTGACGGTTTTAGAGCCAAGATTGGAGATATACAGCTGGAATTGACAGAGGATTTTGTGATCAAAGCGACAGGGCTCCCATCAAAGGGCGAGAGGTGGTTTAAAAATGCCAGAATAGAAGAGGTCTCGTGGAGTTTATTTATGTCCTCCCATAAAACCACTTGTTGTATAAAAGGTAATCCTATCACTCTGTTAAAACCTGGATGACATAGTCTACTTTTAATTCTGAAGCAATTTGTTACGTGCGAAGGTCGATACTAGCTGGTTTTTCTATACCATATATGTTTTCTTATGAATTTCATAGGGTTTGAATTAGATATTCCCTTTTACCTATTGATGAGTCTTTACAATATGTCCAAGCGTTTCAAACGATAAGGTATCAATTCGCGTTTGTTTCACCATGGACTCGTTAAACTCTTGTTGGTTTATCACCTGTCGAAGATAGGTGACAATTGGGAAACCTTTCTGATAAGAAATGGATTCACACAGGATGATGCTACAGCCAATCCTCTTTTAATTGCAAACCCTAACTCGGACAGGCTAGTCGTTGAAAGCCAGTTCGTTAATTCAATTGATGGACCAGAATTTATTGATAAAACCCCTCTAGATAAAGGATTACCATGTAAGTTCTCACCTGCAAGATCTCCGGAACAAGTGACTGTCAAATTAAAGGGAAAAGATCCTCATGTGCCTGTGAACGATTCTAGTTTAATCGTTAATGTTAAATCTGTTGTCAAGAAACTCTGTAAAGGAAGGAAACAACAGAGCTTGGATTTAGGTTTCAAGAATAAGAATGTGGGTCGTCTGATCTCTAGAAAACTAAGAAACCAAAAATATAATCATCTGAGCTCGATCGATCTGATCAAGATTGATGAGGGTTTAGATCGTGAGATAGAGGATTTATTGGCTCGAGAAGACCCAGAAAATCAGTGTTCCGGGAGGGAAGTTATCACCCATGTTGAACCATATGATTTTGTGACCAATTGACCCCCATGTATTTAGGGTAAAGAAGGATTTTCAGGTATCGAGCACAATCTGGAACAAACCGTAGGTAATACTGAAGCATCCCTGGTTGATTGTGTCTCAAGTCGATCTGTCATCTCCCCGGTACATTGTGATAGATGCCTCGACTGGGTAGAATGTTACTATACAGATGTTTCTCTCTTACAGGCCCAAATTAAAACCTTGACTTCTCAGAACGATATATTGAAACAAGAGAACCTTGATCTCAAGGCACATATAGAGAGGGAGAATAAATGAATCAAGAAGGCTGAAAATATAATCATTAAGAATACGACCAGTTTCAAAGCAATTATAAACTCTGAACTGTCTGATCCCTCTTTGGCTAATTTTTAATGCTAAAATGATTTTATGCTAATTTCATTCATTTATGTTATCAAAGTCAAGATAGGTAGATTTGAATTTTGATTTCATTTGCTAAAAATAAGACTAGCTATAGAATCTATGATTTTGTAGCCAGTCTCTTTTGAATAATATATAGTAATTAGTAATTGTTTCTCTAATATATCAAATTGTTTTTGCTATTCTCAGAAAATGGAAGATTGTGTTGTTGATTTCTTGGACCAAATACTTTCAATTATACGCTCAAATGTTCAATAGTTTCTCCTTTGTTATGTTTTATAAAACTTTGGTTTAATTTTGAACAAACCAACTCTTGTATGAGTGGTTTCCAATTCACTATTTTTGTAATATTACTTGATTTTGGGAGATTCAATTCTATCATGTGTGATATGAGCTTTTGGCTCCTGAATTAGTTTAAATATTGTTCAATGTTGTTAGTAAAGAGGCAGCTTGGAGTTGGACGCATTATGGACATGTAACTTTCAAGACTATATGGATAAGTTTTTCACTCTTTGTCTTTAGACCAACGTGGAGCTTTCCCAATACATTTTGCCTTTTATATTATGGAATGTTAATATGTTATAAAACTTTAGTCTTATGAGCATATGATATTTCATTTTACTTAGCACTTTAAATTATGCCTGTAATTTGTTGTTCATATATTACATCTATGATCATTATTTCATTTAAATATCAATGATTTATGCTTGATGTTAAGTGATGTATTACATGAATGCTTTATATTAAATTTATTTTACTAAAGTGTTCATCATTACAAGATCATCGGATCTATGTGTTTATTACTCTTTTCTTATATATTTGCTCCAAGAAATACCTATGAGTTTATTCTAGGGATGATAGCATAAGCTTGTTACAGGATTTCCTGATAGACAAGATAGCTGGGAGTTTGAATTGCGCAGAGACATAAACTCATTAGTTGATTAATCTCAGGTTAGTTTACTCATAGTCTATTTTTGTTATTAGTTTATTCATTAATGAAATAGGAACAATTTATATTGGCTTTGACTGTTATTTTGTTCTCGTTTCAAATTATGTTGTATTAGTAGTTTAGATTTTATTTTAGATTTTTTTTTTAATTATTAAACAAAAAATATAAAATGTATGTGCTTTCTTTATCTACTTCATAAACAATTGCAAAAGCTCTTGATTTCGCAAGACATCCACCAAAACTTGCAAATTTTAAAGACCTTGTTAATAATCACATGTTCATATTTACGTTTCTGCTTTAACAATTGTAGATAATCTAGTTCATGTACATAGTGTCGTAATTTCTTTTAGATTAGTTTTCTTTCTTTTGTTATTTTTAGGATTTTAGTTGGCCAACGGAGCCATTAAACTCGTCAGGTCATTTCACTCCAAACGGCTTGGGTTATTTAGACAACCCCGGTCCGGATTTGACCTTCCAGTTGACGGTGTGTCACTTACTCCCGTCAACAAATGGCGCTAGAAGGAGGGCCTGAATTTACTTGATGGCACATGGAGGTCACAAGACTCCTCCCCCACACACTCGCTCCCCTGTCGTAACGTGTAGTCGCTCAGAAAACAACGTTACACTTGAAACAACAACTACCTCAATCAATAACCCTGATATTCCTGTTGAACTGGTCACACCAGTTCCACAAGGGGTCGACGTCCAAGAAATTGCCCATCAGTCACTTATCAAAACTCATAGTGCCTTAGCTCGTATCAAACAACCCGGTAGGCCTCTTAATCAACCCCTTGATTTCACAGATATCCAACAATAGCTTCAAGGCACTGGTCTGCCTGAAAACCCTTTAGGTGATAATATTACCAATCTTATCGAAACACCCATCCTTGGAACCGGAGGGTCTGGTATCCCACCTTCCCCACCTGGTTCGTCTCCATCCTCTTTAGGAGGACAGTCTTCAGATGAAGGAAGTTCTTCATCAAAATCATCACAGCCTTTGACACCACCAACTCCCATGGAAAACCAAAGCAATCCCGCCAGACCTTGGCTTGATCAAGATGTCGTGGTTGTACCCGGACCTCAACACCTATTACCAAAACACCCGGAGAAATGGTTGCCTAAATTTGATCCAGATTCGAAACAATCTGTTGAGGATCACATCAAAAAATTTGTGTTTTCCATTGGACTCTGAAGTGTTGAGCACAAGGATGTAGTATGCAGATTATTTCCTTATAATTTTGATGGAAATGCCTCCACATAGTATTTTGCTCAGCATCCCCAAATGATCTGAAAATAGAAGGTTGACTTGTTATGCTATGCAAGCACCCTCTACTTCATTAAAATAAACTTTACAGGACCTTGCTT
>SNQJ01S0030526.1:7993-38698 GCA_010110895.2 Picea sitchensis | reverse complement strand
AACCAACACACAAACCAAAAATGGGGTGCCACGTGGCAGCCCATGACTGGGCCACGTGGCACCAAAACATTTGCCCAAAAAATGATGCCACATGTCGCAATGTGATTCATCCAACTGTCATCCAACTCATCTCTGCCACGTCACTTATGCCACATCAACATCCATACGGACTGTACGGACTGCCCAGTCAGCATCCTTTTTTTACCTGTTTGGCAATTCGAACAGATCATGATATCTTTCGCTCCCGACGTCCGTTTGAGACGAAACGAATTGTGTTGGATTCGTGATGATGAAGGCTACGCACTGGTTCGTTTTGAGGCAATTCCGAGAACGTTGATTTTTGAGCTAAAATTTGACCCCTGGTCCAGATTTTGATCACCAAACCATCATCTCTTGGGAAGAGTTTGAAACTTTTTTCTTGGAAAAATTTGGAGATGATAAATATCATGAAGTCTTGGTTATGGAACTCTCTAGTTTAAAAATGAATACTAAGGAAAAAGTGAAAGACTTTAAACAAAGATTTATTACTTTAAAGAATAAAATCCATGCAGATTTGATGCATGTAGAAAGTCTAATTGTTGCATATTATGCTAAAGCCTTGCACAATAATATAGCCATATGGGTCAAAAGTTCTAAAAAGAACACATTGTTAGAAGCCTTTGAGGAGGCAAGCCAAATTGAAAAGGATATATTAAGCTTAAAAGACAATCTTAGCAGCGAAGCTAAAATAGCCTTATCTTTTAAGAAGAAAGTAGAAATTCTCACTAGACCACCTCAACTTAAGAATCAACAAGAAAATTTAGACTTAGAAAGCTTGCAGAAAGATTTCCAAAAATTGTCCAATCAGGTCGTTGACTTGAATAGATCAGCCAAGGAGGCATCAACAAGCAAAGGAAGTTTTAAACCCCCTTTTAGAAAACCTTTTCCTCCCAACCGGCCAAACCCTACCAGAGAAGGTCTAAATTTCAAAAGTTTATAGTACGCTTTGCAAACCTTCTTAGAAGCACATGATAATTATGCTTCTGTCCCACCTGATAATTATGAAGATGTAGTAGAGGAAGAGGTATCGAAAGAGGAAGATTTGTCTCCTCCTATTTTCGGTCACCTGACGGATAGTATTTTCCAAGCAAACTTTGAAATTGTCCACCCCTACATTACAAGAAGCAAAACCCAAAACAAACTGCCTTCTGAGGTGAATAAAAATGTGTTTTCGAAACAATCAAAGGAAGCTGAAATTAAACAAAGCTTAGCAGCCCCTGTTTTAGAATACGATTTAATTGAAGATCTAAAAAAATTGAGGGGTAATATTTTTGTTTTTGAGCTGCTGAAATTTCCCCTTATTTTGCAGAAAATGCTTCAAAGTATCGCTGAAAACAACAAAAAGAATGATCCTAATAACAACAAATTAGCAAAAATTGATTCAAATACAGCCAAAAAGGTCCAAACTAAAACGACATCTGAACCTCTAGAGAAAAGGGACTTAGAAGAAAAACTATAGGAAATGTAGATAAAATTGTTTTAGGGACAGCAGCTAAAAATCAGCAAAATTCTGTTGTTAATGCTCGAAAAAATGTCCCGCCTTTTTTGTTAACCTTTGAAATTTTTAATTGGAATGTACATAATTGCATGGTCGATTCTGGTGCATCATCAAATGTGATGCCTCTATCTGTTTGCCAAAAAAATAATGCGGAAGTTAAACCTTCTGATCTTAAAATCATTCAACTAGATCGGACTAACGTTAAAGTTATTGGCGAACATAAAAATGTATTGATTAGACTATCATCCAATCCAAAAGTTAACCATATAATTTATATTATCGTTGTTGATATCCCTGAATTTTATGGTTTGTTTCTAAGCAGGGATTGGTCACAACAGTTGCATGATTACTTTACCACAGATTGGTCTCTCTTGTGGCTACCTGAAAATGGACAGCCCAACAAAATCAGGATAAATAGAGAACGTTATCTTAAGCATATTGTGATGGATCTGAATGATACAAATGAACCTTTCATTACATCTGCTAATTCATTTGAAATGTAGGTAATGAATACCTTCTTTGGTAATTTCATGACCGAAATCTCTTCCATCACTGACCCTGCGCAGCAATCTGAAATTGTAACTTATACTCAGACATCATCTTTGCCAAATATGCCAAGTACTTTTGACGATGCTCAGATATGGTCCTTATACTTTGACGGATCCAAATCCAAAGAAGGAGCAGGCACTAGTTGTGTACTCATCAATCCTACAGGTAATACGACTTTTATTGCTTGTCGATTAGAGTTCGAATGTACTAATAACACGGTCGAATACGAAGCACTTCTACAAGGGCTTAGGAAAGCTTTGGATATGGATGTGAGAGAATTTGATAGTATTTGGTGATTTGAAAATCATGGTTAAGTAGGTAAGAAATGCCATACATTGCTTATAACCACATCTGAAAATCTATCAAACAGAGGTATGGATTTTAATGCATAAATTTTCAGCGTTCAACATAAATTTCATTCCTAGGTTGAGTAATTCAGAAGTTGATTTATTGGCCAATGTTGGTTCTAAACTATTGTTCGTTGAAGGTCTTTCCCCTAATGTGTTTTCAATTGAATTGTTGTTCAAACCTTCGATCCCAGATAACATTACAAATTGGAGAGTATTCGACGATGACCAACAGATTATCAACTTCCTGCATATGGAAGATACTTTCCAAGGTGCAGTCATTGATGAAGGAACTCACGAAGAAAACCTCTGAAACTTCACGGTAATATCAGATCCTAGATATTCTGAATCGATATCCGATCTGGTAAACTCTATACTCGGATCTATTGTTAGATTAGAGAAATTTTATAACTTGCATGATAAATTTACAGGGACAGTTAATTGTAAAACAAACAGTTCTTCTTTGATTTATTAATCTGGGAATAGGATTTTCGGAGCAAGAATGATTTTATTTTATAAATTTATTTAAAGAATTTAAAGACGTTTTTTCCTAGACATATGATGACTTGAAAACATTTGGCCTTAACGTCATACAACATGCCATCCCCATGAAGCCCCGGACTCAGCCTTTTCTACAGAAATTGAGGAAGATGCATCCTAAACTGGAACCCACTGTTAAAAAAGAACTGAATAAATTACTAACTGCAAAGATAATTTTTCCGGTTAGGCGCACGCAATGGGTGTCTAATCTAGTCCTTTTAAGGAAGAAAAGTGGTGAAATTCGACTCTGTGTCGATTTTCGGAACCTGAACCGAGCATCTGATAAAGACAACTACCATGTTCCTCCAATGGAACAAATTCTCCAGCAGGTGTCTGGTTCCGAAAGACTAGACTATCTTTGCTATATGGATTTTCGGGATACAACCAGGTCCTCATGTCTCCCTCGGATCAGCTTAAAACCACCTTTCGCACCCCATGGGGCACTTATGCTTACAAGAAAACGCCTTTTGGACTAATAAATGTCGGTGCCACTTTCTAGAGGTCAATGGACATTGCTTTCCATGGCCTCATTAACTATTCAGTCGTGGTCTACCTTGATGATGTCACCGTATTCTCTAAAAACAAGAAAGATCACTTGTCTCACCCGAGGACTGTCCTAGAACGATGCCACAAGTTCGGCATATCTCTCAACCCTAAGAAATCGGTCTTTTCAGTAGAGCAAGGAAAATTTCTTGGGTTTATAGTGCCTAAGGATGGAATGATTATTGACCCCGAAAGAACCCAAGCTATTGCTAAACTTTCCCCTCCTTCTTCTAAAAATTCCATGCAGTCCTTTTTGGGAAAGATTAATTTCGTCAGAAGATTTGTCCCAAGCTTCTCAGAAATGGTAAAACCATTACAAAATTTAATTAAAAAAGATGTTTTATACCATTGGGGATCCCAAGAAATCCAGGCTTTCGACTCAATTAGAAAAGAAATAATAGAAGCTCCTTCCTTGATGAGTCCTGACATTTCTCACGATTTCACTCTTTACACCTTTGCTTCTGACCGATCTTATGTTGTTGTGTTAACTCAGAAAAACGTTGAAAGCAATGAAATACCCATTGCCTTCATGAGCTCAGCTTTCAAAGGAGCAGAGCTCATCTACCTAGCAGTAGATCAATAGGCATATGTTATTTTCAAAGAAGTCAAACACTTCCGGTCATACCTGTTGAAATTCAGAACCAAGGTTATTGTTCCTTACCCAGCTGTAAGAAAATTGTTAATACAAAAAGAACTGGCTGAGAAAAGGGCAAATTGGATGACGTCATTACAGGAATATGACCTTGAAATAACTCCTGCACAGATTGTTAGAGGTCAAGGCATGTGTTAGTTAGTGGTTGATTTGGTTGAAGAACAAGAAAGTCAAATAAACACCTCAATTGTCAATCACCCTGACGAAAAACAAATCAATTGTGCACAAGTTACTGCAAATTCTTGGTATGAGAATATTAAATTTTATTTTACACATGGATCTACTCCCTGTAATCTTGACCCTAAAAATAGAAGAGCACTTAGGCTTAAATCTACATCTTTCTGGTTAATCAATGATGTATTATTTCGAAAGAACTTTAATGGTGCTCTTATGCGTTGTTTAGAAAAAGAAGAGTCAGAAAAAGTGTTATCTGAACTTCATGCAGGAGAAGTCGGTGGTCATTTCGATGGAGATACCACCGCTCACAAAGTAATAAGAGTTGGATACTATTGGCCTACCTTGTTCAGAGATGCCCATGCGTTGTGTCGTAAATGCATAATTTGCCAAAAGGCTGCAGAAGCTAGATACTTTTCAAAGCATTCCCTTTACAGCTTGTTATTATAGATTCCCCTTTTCAGCAATGGGGTCTTGACATCATAGGACCAATTAATCCCTCTTCTTCGCAGCAACACAAGTATATCCTTACAACAACGGATTATTTTACTAGATGGTTTGAAGTTGTACCTTTAAAAGTGGTGAACACATATCAGGTAGTATCCTTCCTAAATTCTCATATCATCACTCATTTCGGCATTCCCGAATATCTGGTTTTTTATAACGCCTCCTACTTTTCATCCCTTAATATGACCATTTTTGCTCTGGAAAAAGGGATTAAACTGAAGTATTATGCAAGCTACTACCCTCAAGGAAATGGCTTAGAAGAATCAACAAACAAAAATTTGATCAAGATTATTAAAAGGACAGTTTCAGAAAATCACAAAAAATGGCACAATGTATTGTATAATGCACTCTACGTTGATAGGGTAACACCAAAAGCTTTTATTGGTAATTCCCCTTTCTTCCTCATTTACAGAAGAGAATCCATTCTTCCCCCACATGTTTTACTCCCTTCTCTGCAATTGTCGCAGAAAGTTCAAGAAGACGAGTGCCCTCCCCTAGAAAATCGAATTAATACCTTGTTAAAATTGAAGTAAGAACACAAGCAAAGCAGAAACTGAATCAGCATCAGCAAATTGTAAAAATCTGGTTTGATTTGAGTTCTTCTTTAGATAGGGATTTTTATGTCGAAGATATGGTTCTTAAGTGGGATAAAGCTCACGAGGGAAAAGGGGAACACACCAAGTTCCAAAACCAGTGTCTAGGACCGTTTGTAATTTCTGAAAAATTGGACCCCAACTCTTTCCGTCTGCATAATTTGGAGGGACAGCCAAACACTTTCCCAGTGAATGGCCAGGCTCTCAAGAGGTATTTCACCTAATGATTTATGTTCCACTCTTTTGTAAATATTTTGTAAATTTTCTTTTCTATTTTTTATTTTGATTCTTTTCATTTTGCTTGGTTTTGATTTGTGTTCTGAATAATTATGTCTAAGTCACCATCTCATTTGGGGAAGGAAATTAGAATTTTCATTCATTAGCAGCAGTTGATAACTTCCCAAGCACTTGAGTAGTAAATGCTAAAACTCATATCAACAAAAGTGAGTTTCTGTTCAAATCAGTGTTTATGGTTTCTCATTGAAATTACAAGTAGACGAGATTGTCATTAATAAACTTCTAACGTTGTCCCTGCTTTGAGAAAAACAACTAAACTGTACCTTCCCATCCTCGAGATGATTTCTCAACTGAAATATAAGTATTCAAATCATGATTAAGGTCATCAAAACAGAAGAATAATTGGTGAAAGATTAATTTTTTTTCATTCCAAACTACAAAATCTTCAGTATCACCCTGCCTTCTTGAATATTCTTAAGTTTTGAAATCCATAAACGATTTCTAGAGGGTTGAAAGCACGATGATGTGTGGGAAATGTATGTAAACTCATCGGGACACTAAACAGGTATGTTGGCAGCAGGTAAATGCATGCACGATACCAAGGCTATTTCATCGGGGTACTGAATAGGCCTTCTGGCAGCGAAGCAATGACGGGTTTGAGAAGATCCTCAAGTCGGTTTCAATTTGATCAAAGTGAAAAGATACCCTGTATTATGATTGGATGACTCTTGGACAGGATAGAGGTAGTAGAGTGGGTCAAATAAAATCCTTGTCGAGGCTATGAACGCCTGCTAGCAGCAATGGCTCTGTCAACAATATCGAAGTCGACTGCATAAACAATCGCTACACTTGTAATCTAAGTTATATACCAGATGACATTTTTTTTTTTTTTAAATACATATGATGCTACAATGCGTTATTTTATGAGTTATGATTAGTATTCTTGACTTGTTGTTAACTATTTCTATAAAGTTCATTTCTTCGTATTCATCCTAACATGAATTTTATGGTGATGCAGAGATAACTACTTCGCCCAGTACGTCGCCATCGTTGGCAGCCACACATGATTTTTGATACTTAACATGATCGAAAGAGATTACACCTTTTTGTAGCTGCCATCACCTCCGATTTGTAAACATTTGTTTTTGAGTTTCGAAGCGATTGTTGGATTAAAGCTTACCTTATTGAATCTTTATCGTTTGCTTTTTCGGTTTTTTTAGTTTCAATTCATGACTGTAAGTATGAATTTAAACATAAAAATTTGGATTGTTTTCACAATCGTTTTCCATAGAAATATCATTTTAAAATCCACCCATGTGTGATTAAAATTCAAATCTTATGAAATGGTTGATTAATCCATTATCGAAGTTTTCTTGTTTTATTATGGTTGTTATGAATTCAGTGGTTCGATATTTCATTGTCGAAATGTTTTGATGCATGAATAAACTTGGTTAACTGTTGATATTCTTCTCATAAGTTTAATGGTCATATTAGCATTCATGCCAATGAGTACAGTGATGTTGTACTTGTGTTTTCGCCTTACCTTGCTAGCCCAAAACATTAATGAAGCTATTCATTATGTGCATAGGGTTTTGTACTCTGTAAGTTTTTGCACTCATCACGAGAGATGGTATGGAATTCTATGAACCCTCTGGTTTTTGTTCTCCCTAATTCTCCTATCTGAGTTATGATATCCCCCAGGCTCTGTTATTTTTATGCTTTCACTCTCCGCTCAGATCTGTTTATGTTGCTCGCATGTTGGGAACCTAAAACTATTCAGAGTGATCTATGTTGCATCCTTATCATAGTGGTCATGGCACCCATCGTTCGTATAGAGGCAAATGGATGCCAAGCCTTACTATCCCATGACGACGCTATTGATGACCTAAAGGCCCATGGGTGGGATGTATTCCTCAAGAAGTTCGAGGGCTATAATCTTCAGGTTGCAAAAGCTTTTGCACAAACCTTTGATGGTTTCAAAGCCGAGATTGGAGATATATAGTTGGAATTGATAGAGGATTTTGTGAGCAAAGCGACGGGGTTCCCATCAAAGGGAGAGAGGTGGTTTAAAAACGCCAGAATAGAAGAGGTCATGTGGAGTTTATTATGACCTCCCGTAAAACCACTTGTTGTATAAAAGGTATTCCTATCGCTCTGTTAAAACCTAGATGGCATAGTCTACTTTTAATTCTGAAGCAATTTGTTACGTGTGAAGGTCGATATGGGTTGGTTTTTCTATACCATATCCATTTGCTTATGAATTTCATAGGGTTTGAATTAGATATGCCCTTTTACCTATTGATGAGTCTTTACAAGATGTTCAAGAGTTAAAAATGACAGGGTATCGATTCGAGTTTGTTTCACCATGGACTCATTTAACTCTTGTTGGTTTATCACCTGTCGAAGAGAGGTGACAATTGGGAAACCTTTATGATAAGAAATGGATTCACACATGCCAATGCTACAGCCAATCCTCTTTTAATTTAAAACCCTAACTCGGACAGACCAGTGGTTGAAATTCAGTTCGTTAATTCTATTGATGGACCAAAATTTATTGATAAAACCCCTCTAGATAAAGGATTACCATGTAGGTTTTCACCTGCAAGATCTCCGGAACAAGTGACTGTCGAATTAAAGGGAAAATATCCTCATGTGCCTGTGAACGATTCTAGTTTAAACGTTAATGTTAAATCTGTTGTCAAGAAACTCTGTAAAAGGAAGAAAACAACAGAGCATGGATTTAGGTTTCAAGAATAAGAATGTGGGTCGTCTGATCTCTAGAAAACTAAGAAACCAAAAGTATAATCATCTGAGCTCGATTGATTTGATCGATATCGATGAGGGTTCATATCGTGAGATAGAGGATTTCTTGGCTCGTGAAGACCCATAAAATTAGTGTTCCCAGAGGGAGGTTATCACCCATGTGGAACCATATGATTTTGTGACCAATTTACCCTCGTGTATTAAGGGTAAAGAAGGATTTTCGGGTATCAGGCACGATCTGAAACAAAATGCAGGTAAGATTGAAGCATCACTGGTCGACTGTGTCCTGCGTCGATCTATCATCTCCCTGGTACACTGTGATATATGCCTCAACTCAAAAGAACGTTACTATACAGATGTTCCTCTCTTACAGACCCGAATTAAAACCTTGGCTGCTCAGAACGATCTGTTGAAACAAGAGAACCTTGATCTCAAGGCACATACAGAGAGGGAGAATAAATGAATCAAGAAGGCTGGAAATATAATCATTAAGAATACGACCAGTTTCAAAGCAATTATAAACTCTGAATCGTTTGATACCTCTTTGGCTAATTTTTAATGGTAAAACAATTTTATGTTGATTTCATTCATTTATGTTATCAATTTCAAGATAGGTAGATTTGAATTTTGATTTCATTTGTTAAAAAATAGACTAGCTACAGAATCTATGACTCTGTAGCCAATCTCTTTTGAATAATAATTAGTAATTAGTAATTGTTTTTCTAATATATCAAATTGGTTTTTCTATTCTCAGGAAATGGAAGATTGTGTTGTTGATTGCTTGGAGCAAGTACTTTCAATTATACGCTCAAATGTTCAGTAGTTTCTCCTTTGTTATGCTTTATAAAACTTTGGTTTATTTTGAACAAACCAACTCTTGTATGAGTGGTTTCCAGTTCACTATTTTTGTAATATTACTTGATTTTGGGAGATTCAACTCTATCCTATGTGATATGAGCTTTTGGATCCTGAATTAGTTTAAATATTGTTCACTCTTGTTAGAAAAGAGGCAGCTTGGAGTTGGACGCATTATGGACATGTAACTTTCAAGACTGGATAAGCTTTTCACTCTTTGTCTTTAGACCAGCATGGAGCTTTCCCATTACGTTTTTCCTTTTATATTATGGAATGTTAATATGTTATACATCTTTAGTCTTATGAGCACATGATATTTCATTTTACTCGACACTTTAAATTCTGCATGTAATTAGTTGTTCATATATTAAATCTGTGATCATTATTTCATTTAAATATCAGTGATTTATGCTTGATGTTAAGTGATGTATTACATGAATGCTTTATATTAAATTTACTTTACTAAAGTGATCATCATTACAAGATCACTGGATCTATGTGTTTATTACTCTACTCTTATATCTTTTCTCCAAGAAATACCTATGAGTTTATTCTAGGGATGATAGCACTAACTTGTTACAGGTTTTCCTCACAGACAAGATAGATGGGAGTTTGAATTGCGCAGAGACATCAACTCATTAGCTGATTAATCTCAGGTTAGTTTACTCATAGTTTATTTATGTTATTAGTTTATTCATTAATGAAATAGGAACAATTTATATTGGCTTTGATTGTTATTTTGTTCTCGTTTCAAATTATGTTGTATTGGTAGTTTAGATTTTTTTTTAGATTTTTTTTTTAATTATTAAACAGAAAATATAAAATGTATGTGATTTCTTTATCTACTTCATAAACAATTGCAAAAAACCTTGATTTCGCAAGACATCCACCAAAACTTGCAAATTGTAAATGCCCTGTTCCTAATCACATGTTCATATTTGTGATTCTTCTTTAACACTTGTAGATAATCTAGTTCATGTACATAGTGTCGTTATTTATTTTAGATTAGTTTTCTTTCTTTTGTTATTTTTAGGATTTTTGTTGGCCAACGGAGCCATTAAACTCGTCAGGTCATTTCACTCCAAACGGCTTGGGTTATTTAGACAACCGCAATCTAGATTTGACCTTCCATTTGATGGTGTGTCACTTATGCCCGTCAACAAATGGTGCTAGAAGGAGGGCCTGAATTTAATTGATGGCACGTGGAGGTCACAAGACTCCTCCCCCACACACACCCTCCCCTGTCATAACGCGTAGTCGTTTAGACAACAACTTTACAATTGAAACAACAACTACCTTAATCAATAACCCTGATATTCCTGTTGAACCAGTCACACCAGTTCCTCAAGGGGTCGACATCCAAGAAATTGTTCGTCAGTCACTTATCAGAACTCATAGTGCCTTAGCTCGTATCAGACAACCTGGTAGGCTGCTTAATCAACCCCTTGATTTCACAGATATCCAACAACAGCTTCAAGGCACTGGTCTGCCTGAAAACCCTTTATGTGATAATATTACCAATCTTATTGAAACACGCATCCTTGGAACCAAAGGGTCTGGTATCCCACCTTCCCCACCTGGTTCGTTTGCATCCTCTTCAAGAGGAGAGTCTTCAGACGAAGGAAGTTCTTCATCAGAATCATCACAACCTTCGACACCACAAACTCCCATGGCTAACCAAAACAATCATGTCAGACCTTGGCTTGATTAAGATGTCGTGGTTGTACCCGGACCTCAACACCCATTACCAAAACACCCAAAAAAATGGTTGCCTAAATTTGATCCAGATTCGAAACAATCTACTAAGGATCACATCAAAAAATTGATGTTGGCCATTAAACTTTGAAGTGTTGAGCATGAGGATGTAGTATGCAGATTATTTCCTTATACTTTTTAGGGAAATTCCTCCACATGGTATTTTGCTCAGCAGCCCCAAACCATCATCCCTTGGGACAAGTTTGAAACTTGTTTCTTGGAAAAATTTGGAGATGATAAATCTCCTAAAATCTTGGTTATGGAACTCTCTAGTTTAAAAATGAATCCTAAGGAAAAAGTGAAAGACTTTAACCAAAGATTTCTTACTTTAAAGAATAAAATCCCTGCAGATTCGATGCCTACAGAAAGTCTAATCGTTGCATATTATGCTAAAGCCTTGTACAATAATATAGCCATATGTGTCAAAAGGTTTAAAAATAACACATCGTTTGAAGCCTTTGAGGAGGCAAGCCAAATTGAAAATGATATATTAAGCTTAAAAGACAATCTTAGCAGTGAAGCTGAAACAACCTCATCTTCTAAGAAGAAAGTAGAAATTCTCATTAGACCACCTCAACTCAAGAATGAACAAGAAAATTTAGACTTAGAAAGCTTGCAGAAAGCTTTCCAAAAATTGTCCAATCAGGTCGTTGACTTGAAGAGATTAGTCGAGGAGGCATCAACAAGCAAAGGAAGTTTTAAACCCCCTTTTAGAAAACCTTTTCCTCCCAACCGGCCAAACCCGACCATAGAAGGTCTAAATTTTGAAAGTTTACAGTATGTTTTGCAAACCATCTTAGAAGCACATGATAATTCTGCTTATGTCTCACCTGATAATTTTGAATATATAGTAGAGGAAGAGGTATCGGAAGAGGAAGATTCGTCTCCTCCTATTTTTGGTCACTTGTCGGATAGTATTTTCCAAGAAAACTTTGAAATTGTCCACCCCTACAATACAAGAAGCAAAACCCAAAACAAACCCCCTTCTGAGGTGAATAAAAATATGTTTCTGAAACAATCAAAGCAACCTGAAATTAAACAAAGCCTAGTTGCCCATGTTTTAGAATACAATTTAATTAAAGATCTAAAAAAATTGAGGGCTAATATTTATGTTTTTGAGCTGCTGAAATTTCTCCTTATTTTGCATAAAATGCTTCAAAGTACCGTTGAAAACGGCAAAAAGAACGATCCTAACAGCAAAAAATCGGCAGAAATTGATTTAAATACAACCAAAAGGGTCCCAACTAAAAGGACATTTGAACCTCCAGAGAAAAGGAACTTAGCAGAAAAAACTGTAGGAAATGTAGATAAAATTGTTTTAGGGACAGCAACTAAAAATCAGCAGAATTCTATAGTTAATGCTCGAAAAAATGTCCCGCCTTTTTTGTTAACCTTTGAAATTTTTAATCGGAATGTACATAATTGCATGGTCTATTCCGGTGCATCATCAAACGTGATGCCTTTATCTATTTGCCAAAAAATTAATGTGGAAGTTAAACCTTCTAATCTTAAAATCCTTCAGCTAGATCGGACTAACGTTAAAGTTATCAGTGAGCTTAAAAATGTATTGATTAGACTATCATCCAATCTGAAAGTTCACGAGATAATTGATATTATTGTTGTTGATATCCCTGAATTTTATGGTTTGTTTCTAAGCAAGGATTGGTCAGAGCAGTTTCACAGTTACTTTGCCACAGATTGGTCTCACTTGTGACTGCCTGAAAATGGACAGCCCAACAAAATCAGGATAAATAGAGAACGTTATCTTAAGCATACCATGATGGATTTGAATGATACAAATGAACCTTTCATTGCATTTCCTAATTCATTTGAAACGTAAGGAATGGATACCTTCTTTGGTAATTTCATGACCGAAATATCTTCCATCACTGACCTTGCACATCAATCTGAAATTGTAACTTATACTCAGACATCAACTTCACCAAATATGCCAAGTACTTCCGACGACGTTCAGATATGGTCCTTATACTTTGACAGATCCAAATCCAAAGAAGGAGTAGGCGTTGGTTGTGTACTCATCGATCCTACAAGTAATCAGACTTTTATTGCTTGCTGATTAGAGTTCAAATGTACTAATAATACGGTCGAATACGAAGAACTTCTACAAGGGCTTAGGAAATCTTTGGATATGGACGTGCAGAATTTGATAGTATTTGGTGATTCAAAAATCACGGTTAAACAGGTAAGAAATGCCATACATTGCTTATCACCACATCTGAAAAGCTATCAAACAGAGGTATGGAGTTTAATGCATAAATTTTCAGCGTTCAACATAAATTCCATTCCTAGGTTGAGTAATTCATAAGCTGATTTATTGGCCAATGTTGCTTCTAAACTATTGTCTGCTGAAGGTCTTTCCCCTAATGCGTTTTTAATTGAATTGTTGTTCAGACCGTTGATCCCAGATAACATTACAAATTGGAGAGTATTTGTCGATGACCACCAGATTATCAACTTCATGCATATGGAATATATTTTCTAAGGTGCAGTCATTGATGAAGGCACTCACGATGAAAACCTCTGAAACTTCATGGAAATATCATATCCTAGATCTCCTGAATCGACATTCAATCTAGTAAACTCTATCCCTGGATCTGTCGTTAGATTAGAGAAATTGTATGACTTGCATGATAAATTTAGAGGGACAATTAATTGTAAAACAAATAGTTCTTCTTTGATTTATGAGACGGTTAATTTAGGAACAAAAGATAATCCTCAAAATATTAATCTGGGAACAGGATGTTCCAAGCAAGAACAATCTGCTTTTATAAAGTTATTTAAATAATTTAAAGACGTTTTTGCCTGGACATATGATGACTTGAAAACATTTGACCCTAACGTCATACAACATGTCATCCCCATGAAACCCCAGACTCGGCCTTTTCAATAGAAATTGAGGAAGATGCATCCTAAATTGGAACCCATTATTAAAAAAGAACTGAATAAATTACTAACTGCAAAGATAATTTTCCCGGTTAGGCACACGCAATGGGTGTCTAATCTAGTCCTTGTAAGGAAGAAAACTAGTGAAATTTGACTCTGTGTCGATTTTCGGAACCTGAACCGAGCATCTGATAAAGACAACTACCTTGCTCCTCCAATGGAACAAATTCTCCAGCAGGTGTCTGGTTCCAAAACACTATATTTGCTATATGGCTTTTCGGGATACAACCAGGTCCTCATGTCTCCCTCAGATCAGCTTAAAACCACCTTTCGTACCCCATGAGGAACTTATGCCTACATGAAAATGCCTTTTGGACTGATAAACGTCGCCGACACTTTCCAGAGAGCAATGGACATTGATTTCAGTGGCCTCATAAACCAGTCAGTCATGGTCTACCTTGATGATGTCATCGTATTCTCTACAAACAAGAAAGATCACTTGTCTCACCTAAGGGTTGTCCTGGAACGATGCCGCAAGTTCGGCATATCTCTCAACCCTAATAAATCGGTCTTTGTAGTAAAGCAAGGAAAATTGATTGGGTTTATAGTGTCTAAGGATGGAATGATTATTGACCCCGAAAGAACCCAAGCTATTGCTAAACTTCCCCCTCCTTCTTCTAAAAAATCCATGCAGTCCTTTTTGGGCAAGATTAATTTCATCAGAAGATTTGTCCCAAACTTCTAAGAAATGGTCATACCATTACAAAATTTAATTAAAAAATATGTTTTATACCATTGGGGATCACAAGAAAGTCACCCTTTTGACTCAATTAGAAAAGCAATAATAGAAGCTCCTTCCTTGATGTGTCCCAACTTTTCTCAAGATTTCACTCTTTACACCTTTGCTTCTAATCGATCTTATGTTGTTGTGTTAACTCAAAAAAACGTTGAAAGAAATGAGATACCCATTGCCTTCATGAGCTCATATTTCAAAGGAGAAGATCTTAACTACCCAGCAGTAGATCAACAGGCATATGTTGTTTTCAAAGTAGTCAAACACTTCTGGTCATACCTGTTGAAATCCATAACCAAGGTTATTGTTCCTTACCCAGTTGTAAGAAACATGTTAGTACAAAAAGAACTGGCTGAGAAAAGGGCAAATTGGATGACGTCATTACAGGAATATGACCTTGAAATAACTCCTGCACAGTTTGTTAGAGGTCAAGGCCTGTGTAATTTAGTGGTTGATTCGGTTGAAGAACAAGAAAGTCAAATAAACACCTCAACTGTCAATCAGCCTGACGAAAAACAGATCAGATGTGCACAAGTTACTACCAATTCTTGGTATGAGAATATTAAATTTTATTTGACACATGGATCTGCTCCCCGTAATCTTGACCCTAAAAACAGAAGAGCACTTAGGCTTAAATCTGCATCTTTCCAGTTGATCAATGATGTATTATTTCGAAAGAACTTTGATGGTGTTCTTGTGCTTTGTTTAGAAAAAGAAGAGTCAGAAAAAGTGTGATCTGAACTTCATGCAGGAGAAGTTGGTGGTCATTTCGATGGAGATACCACTACTCACAAAGTAATAAGAGATGGATACTATTGGCCTACCTTTTTCATAGATCCCCATGCGTTGTGTCGTAAATGAATAATCTACCAAAAGGTTGCAGGACAGGTACAAAAAGCAGCATTCCCTTTATAGCATGTTGTTGTAGATTCCCCTTTTCAGCAATGGGGTCTTGACATCATAGGACCAATTAATCCCTCTTTTTCGCAGCAACACAAGTATATCCTTACAACAACGGATTATTTTACTGGATGGTCCGAAGTTGTACATTTAAAATTGGTGAACACAAATCAGGTAGTATCCTTCCTAAACTCTCATATCATCACTCGTTTCAGCATTCCCGAATATCTAGTTTTTGATAACGCCTCTTACTTTTCATCCCTTGATATGAACGTTTTTTCTCTGGAAAAGGGGATCAAATTGAAGTATTTTGCAAGCTAGTATCCTCAAGGAAATGGATTAGCAGAATCAACAAACAAAAATTTGATCAAGATTATTAAAAGGACAGTTTCATAAAATCACAAAAATTGGCACAATGCACTATATAATGCACTATGTGCTGATAGGGTAACACCAAAATCTTAAGTTGGTAATTCCCCTTTCTTCCTCGTTTACGGAGTAAAGCCATTCTTCCCCCACATGTTTTACTCCCTTCTCTGCAATTGTCGCAGAAAGTTCAAGAAGAGGAGTGCCCTCCCCTAGAAAATCGAATTAATGCCTTGTTAAAATTGGAGGAAGTAAGAACACAACCAAAGCAGAAACTGGATCAGCATCAGCAAATTGTAAAAAGTTGGTTTGATTCAATTTCTTCTTCAGATAGGGATTTTGATGTCGGAGATCTGGTTCTTAAGTGGGATAAAGCTCACGAGGGAAAAGGGGAACACACCAAGTTCCAAAACCTGTGGCTGGGACCATTTGTAATTTCTGAAAAATTGGGCCCTAGCTCTTTTCGTCTGCATAATTTGGAGGGATAACCAGACACTTTCCCAGTGAATGACCAAGCTCTCAAGAGGTATTTCACCTGATGATTTATGTTCCACTCTTTTGTAAATATTTTGTAAATTTTATTTTCTGTTTTTTATTTTGGTTCTTTTCATTTTGTTTGGTTTTGATTTGTGTTCTGAATAATTATGTCTAAGTCACCATCTCATTTGTGGAAGGGAATCAAAATTTCTATTCATTAGCAACAATTGATAACTTCCCAAGCCCCTGAGCAGTAAATGCTAAAACTCAGATCAGCAGAAGTGAGTTTCTGTTCAAATCAGTGTTTCTGGTTTCTCATTGAAATTACAAGTAGACGTGATTGTCATTAACAAACTTCTAATGATGTCCCTGTTTTGAGAAAAACAACTCAATTGTACCTTCTCGTCCTCGAGATGATTTCTCAACCAAAATCTACATATCCAAATCATGATTAAGGTCATCAAAACAGAAGAATAATTGGTGAAAGATCAAATTACTTCATTCCAAACTACAAAATCTTCAGTGTCACCCTGCCCTCTTGAATATTCTTAAGTTCTACAAACCATAAAGTATTTCTAGAGGGTTGAAAGCACGATGATGTGTGGGAAATGTATGTAAACTCGCCGGGACACTGAACAGGTCTGTTGGCAGTTGGTAAATGCATGCACGATACCAAGGCAACTTCACTGGGGAACTGAATAGGCATGCTGGAAGCGAAGCAATGTCGGGTTTGAGAATATCCTCAAGTCTATTTCAATTTGATCAAAATGAAAAGATGCCCTGCATTATGATTGGATGACTCTTGGACAGGATAGAGGTACTAGAGTGGGTCAAATGACATCCATGTTGAGGCTATGAACGCATGCTGGCAGCAGTTGCTCTGTCAACGGTATCGAAGTCGACTGCATAAACAATCGATACACTCGTAATCTAAGTTAGATACAGGATGACATTTTTTTTAAAACAGAAATACAAACGATGCTATAATGCGTTATTTTCTGAGTTATGATTAGTATGCTTGACCTGTTGTTAACTATTTCTATAAAGTTCATTTCTTCTTATTCATCCTAACATGAATTTTCTAGTGATGCAAAGATAACTGCTTTGCCCAGTACGTCACCATTATTGGCAGCCACACAATATTTTTGATACTTAACACGATCGAAAGAGATTACACCTTTCTGTAGTTTCCATCACCTCCGATTTGTAAACATTTTTTCTTAGTTTCGAAGCGATTGTTGGATTAAATCTTACCTTATTGAATCTTTATCGTTTGCATTTTCGTTTGTTTTAGTTTCAATTCATGACTGTAAGCATGAATTTAAACATAAAAACTTGGATTGTTTTCACAATCGTTTGCCACAGAAATGTCATTTTAAAATCCACCCATGTGTGATTAAAATTCAAATCTTATGAAATGGTTGATTAATCCATTATCGAGTTTTTCTTGTTTTATTATGGTTGTTATGAATTCAATGATTCGATAGTTCATTGTCGAAATATTTTGATGCATGAAGAACCTTGGTTAACTGTTGATATTCTTCTCATAAGTTTAATGGTCATATCAGCATTCATGCCAATGAGTACAGGCATGTTGTACTTGAGTTTTCGCCTTACCTTGCTGGCCCAAAACATTAATGAAGCTATTCATTATGTGCATAGGGTTTTGTACTCTGTAAGTTTTTGCACTCATCGCGAGAGATGGTATGGAATTCTATGAACCCTCTGGTTTTCGTTCTCCCTAATTCTCTGATCTGAGTTATGATATCCCCCAGGCTTTGTTATTTTCATGCTTTCACTCTCCGCTCAGACCTGTTTCTATTGCTCGCACATTGGGAACCTAAAACTATTCCGAGTGATTTATGTCACATCCTTATCACAATGGTCATGGAACCCGTCGTTCGTATAGAGGTGAACGGATGCCAAGCCTTATTATCCCATGACAACGTTATTGATGACCTAAAGGCCCATGGGTGGGATGTATTCCTCAAGAAGTTTGAGGGCTATAATCTTCAAGTTGCAAAATATTTTTCACAAACCTTTGACGATTTCGGAGCCAAGATTGGAGATATACAGTTGGAATTGACAGAGGATTTTGTGAGCAAAGTGACAGGGCTCCCATCAAAGGGCAAGAGGTGGTTTAAAAACACCAAAATAGAAGAGGTCCCATGGAGTTTATTTATGACCTCCCGTAAAACCACTTGTTGTATAAAAGGTATTCCTATCGCTCTGTTAAAACCTAGATGGCATAGTCTACTTTTAATTCCGAAGCAATTTGTTACGTGCAAAATTCGATACGGGTTGGTTTTTCTATACCATATATGTTTTCTTATGAATTTCATAGGGTTTGAATTAGATATGCCCTTTTACCTATTGATGATTCTTTACAAGATGTCTAAGTGTTACAAACGACATGGTATCAATTCGAATTTGTTTCACCATGGACTCATTAAAATCTTGTTGGTTTATCACTTGTCGAAGATAGGTGACAATTGGGAAACCTTTCTGATAAGAAATGGATTCACACAGGCCAATGCTACAGTCAATCCTCTTTTAATTGCAAACCCTAACTCGAACAGGCCAATGATTGAAATCCAGTTCATTAATTCAATTGATGGACCAGAATTTATTGATAAAACCCCTCTAGATAAAGGATTACCTTGTAGGTTCTCACATGCAAGATCTCTGAAACAAGTGACTATCGAATTAAAGGGAAAAGATTCTCATCTGCCTGTGAACGAGTCTAGTTTAAACGTTAATGTTAAATCTGTTGTCAAGAAACTCTGTAAAGGAAGGAAACAACAGAGCATGGATTTAGGTTTCAAGAATAAGAATGTGGGTCATTTGATCTCTAGAAATCTAAGAAATCGAAAGGATAATCATTTGAGCTCGATCGATCCGATCGATATCGATGAGGGTTCAGATCGTGAGATAGAGTATTTCTTGGCTCGAGAAGACCCAGAAAATCACTATTCCAGGAGGGAGGTTATCACCCATGTTGAACCATATGATTTTGTGACCAATTTACCCCAGTGTCTTAAGGGTAAAGAAGGATTTTCAGGTATTGGGCACGATCTGGAACAAACTGCAGGTAAGATTGAAGCATCCCTGGTTGACTGTGTCCCACGTCAATCTGCCATCTCCCTGGTAAACTGTGATAGCTGCCTTGACTGGATAGAACGTTACTATACAGAAGTTCTACTCTTATAGGACTGAATTAAAACGTTGACTACTCAGAATGATCTGTTGAAACAAGAGAGCCTTGATCTCAAGGCACATACAGAGAGGGAGAATAAACGAATCAAGAAGGGTGGAAATATAATCATTAAGAATACGACCAGTTTCAAAGCAATTATAAACTATGAACTATCTGATCCCTCTTTGGCTAATTTTTAATGGTAAAATGATTTTATGTTGATTTCATTCATTTTTGTTATCTAAGTCAAGATAGGTAGATTTGAATTTTGATTTCATTTGCTAAAAATAAGACTAGCTACATAATCTATGATTCTGTAGCGAGTCTCTTTTGAATAATAATTAGTAATTAGTAATTGTTTTTCTAATATATCAAATTGGTTTTGTTATTCTCAGGAAATGGAAGATTGTGGTGTTGATTGCTTGGAGCAAATACTTTCAATTATACGCTCAAATGTTCAGTAGTTTCTCCTTTGTTATGTTTTATAAAACTTTGGTTTAATTTTGAACAAACCAACTCTTGTATGAGTGGTTTCCAGTTCACTATTTTTTTAATATTTCTTGATTTTGGGAGATTCAACTCTATCTTGTGTGATATGAGCTTTTGGATCCTGAATTAGTTTAAATATTGTTCACTCTTGTTAGTAAAGAGGTAGCTTGGAGTTGGACGCATTATGGACATGTAACTTTCAAGACTATATGGATAAGCTTTTCACTCTTTTTTTTTAGACCAGCGTGGAGCTTTCCCATTACGTTTTGCCTTTTATAGTATGGAATGTTATTATGTTATACAGCTTTAGTCTTATCAGCATATGATATTTCATTTTACTCAACACTTTAAATTATGTCTGTAATTTGATGTCCATATATTACATCTGTCATCATTATTTCATTTAAATATCAGTGATTTATGCTTGATGTTAAGTGATGTAATAAATGAATGCTTTATATTAAATTTCTTTTACTAAAGTGTTCATCATTACAAGATCGTCGGATCTATGCGTTTATTACTCTGATCTTATATCTTTTCTCCAAGAAATACCCATGAGTTTACTCTAGTGATGATAGCACAAGCTTGTTACGGGTTTTCCTCACAGACAAGATAGCTCGGAGTTTGAATTGCGCAGAGACATAAACTCATTAGCTGATTAATCTTAGGTTAGTTTACTCATAGTCTATTTATGTTATTAGTTTATTCATTAATGAAATAGGAACAATTTATATTGGCTTTGAATGTTATTTTGTTCTCATTTCAAATTATGTTGTATTAGTAGTTTAGATTTTTTTTTTAATTATTAAACAGAAAATATAAAATGTATGTGCTTTCTTTATATACTTCATAAACAATTGCAAAAAACCTTGATTTCGCAAGACATCCACCAAAACTTGCAAATTGTAAATACCATGTTCATATTTATGTTTATGCTTTAACACTTGTAGATAATCTAGTTCATGTACATAGTGTCGTAATTTCTTTTGGATTAGTTTTCTTTCTTTTGTTATTTTTAGGATTTTAGTTGGCCAACGGAGCCATTAAACTTGTTAGGCCATTTCACTCCAAACGACTTGGGTTATTTAGACAACCCCGGTCCGGATTTGACCTTCCAATTGACAGTGTGTCACTTATGCCCGTCAACACTATTCAAGATGTAAATCTTCTACTACCGCTAGACTTAAAATAGTCATAATTGAATTCATTTTAACAATAGGAGAAAATATTTCATCAAAATCTATACGTTTCTTTTGTGCAAACCCATTTACAACAAGTCTAGCCTTGTATCACGTTTTGCCTCCATATTCTTCCTTCAACCTGTAAACCCATTTATTCTGCAATGCTCTTTTTCCTACAGGCAACTGAACCAAATCCCAAGTCTGGTTATTTACCAAGGAATCCATTTCCTCTTTCATGCCTTGCTCCCACTTTTTTTTAGTGTCTACCTACATTGCCTCTTCATAAATTTATGGTTCACCAGAATCAGTTGACAATAAATAATACAATGAAGGAGAGTATCATTCAGGGTATCTACTTAACCTGGTAGATCTTCTTACAAAACTTGCAGGAATTTGAGGTACTTTTTGCTCCTGTTGTTGTACATTTTGATTTTCTGATTTTCTTGTTGTATATTTTGATTTTGATTTTCTGGTACCTGTTGTTGTACATTTTCATTTTCATGGTATTGTGTATTATGTGTTTTCATTTTCGTGTTTATTTCCCTACAACTGATCTTTGTAAATGACCTTTTCATTGAATACCACATCTCTACTCCTAATGATTTTATGATTTTCATAATCCCATAAGCGATAACCAAAATCATTAACAATGTATCCAATAAAGGTACACTACTTTGATTTTTCCTCAAGCGTTGTTTTGTTTTCTTTATCAATATGGACAAATGCTTCGCAACCAAAAGTCTTCAGAAATGAGTAGTTTACCTTTTTACCGGTCCATGCCTCCTATGGAATTCCACCATCCAATGAGCTAAAAGGCCCTCTATTTATCAAGTAAATAGCAGTATCTACATCATCTACCCAAAACTGTAACGACAACCCAACATGCAATCTCACACTCCTTGCACGTTCTATGATTGTCCTATTCATCCTTTCTGACACACCATTTTCTTGTGGTGTTACTGGAATTGTCTTCTCTCTACAAATCCCATGGCATGAACAGTAATTATCAAACTCCTTGCTGCAGTATTCACCTCAATCGTCTAATACGATATGCTTCAACCTTTTTCCTATCTCATTCTCAACCAAATCATTCCATTTCTTAAAAGTGTAAAAAACATCAAATTTTTTTCGAATGCAATAAACCCAAGTTTTCTACTACATCATCAATAAAAGTAACATAATAATGAGAACCACCAATAGATGATACATGATTTGTGTTGATATTATGGTAGTTGTGGGAGGTATTAACCTCCACGTGTAACCCTGACAAGAATAGAATATTCTGGGAAGCAAGAAGAAACCCTAAAGCATTGGACATAACCCTAGAAGACAAGTCGGTTAAAGAAAATAATTAATATTGAGTCTTTAGCCTCCAGAAAGAGAAGTTGGCCCAGAAAGATAAGAAAGAGCAGTATAAATACATAGTTCCAGAGCTCATTTGTACACACACAACTCACAACTGCAGAAATCTAGTGCGCACTACAGAAATTTAGTAAGTGCACAAATCTAGAGAGTAGTTTCAGTTGCAGCAACTGCAACTTGTATTTCGGTTTTAGGCTTGGAATTTCTCTTGGTTATGGTTTTCACTTTCTGCCTTGTGCACTAGCTCTGGAGAGAGGTATGCTACATTGATTGGCTATTGGTTCTAGGGTTTCTTTCGAAATTATTCTCTCTATCAAGGTTAAGGTGATCGGGGGTGGCTCCGTCCTATGGTTGGGTGACAATATTGCTATATTGTCTATGGTTAAACGAGCACACCTACGTTTTTAACAGGTTATGGGATCACACTATCTTTGAACAGTCTAACTGCTGGAAGATAGATTGGGAGGATTTGCTCAGTTACAGTTGCAGTTGCAGTCAAAGTTTTTGTTGCAGCAACAAAACCCTAACCCTCTTGTTGAACCTTAAGTGAAGAGATTGACCTAATTTCTGGATAGCCTAGTGTGCCCTAACCTAGAGCACCTCCTGGTACTCTCAGCAATATAAGACGTCAATTTTGAGTTTTTGGTCAAAGTCAAAGGTTGACCAAGTCAAAGTCAAAGGTTGGCCAAGTCAAAGTCAAAGGTTTACCAATTCAAAGCAGTGATGACTTACACTATGAAGTCACAAAACAAGTTAGAAGGGGATTCTAACTTTAGAGCATGGAAGTCAAGGATTGACCTCATCCTTGCCAAGAATAAAGTATTGGATATCGTGAAAGGAAAGATCATGGAACCACAGTTTGAAGAAGGAAAAGAGAAGGAACCTCATAACGTTGCAATTATGGAAAATTTCAAGGAAAATGACATTAATGCCATGAGTATCATAGTGGACTCTATAAAAGACCACTTGATACCCTAAATCTCTCATCTTGACTCATCTAAGAATATGTACGATGCCCTAACTAACCTCTTCTCAATCAAAAACATTGGACAAGTAATGAGTCTAAAGAATGAGCTCTGTGACATGAAAATGAATGATGATGGCATCATAACATCATACCTTGTGAGAATCTCTCGGTTAACAGATCAACTACAAGCTATTGAAGAAATCATTTCAGAGAAGGAACTGGTAAATACAGTACTCAATGGCCTTCCCAAGACATGGGATGCATTTGTCGCAAACATGAACACAAGAAAGGAGTATCCCACATTTGAAGAACTTTGGACTTGTTTGTGCACAAGAAGAATCAAGTATTAGTGCAAAAGAGAAACTCCAAAGGAAAGATGATGATCAAGACTATACAACAAAGTTCAAGAAATTACGGAATAAGAAGATGTTTAACTCAAGGAAGAAACCAAATCAAGAGAACAATATGTCAAAAATACAATGTTTCAACTGTCGAAAATATGGTCACTACAAGAATCATTGTCTCGAGTTAAAGAAAAGGAAGGAAACACACGAAGAAACGGTTTCTGAAGAAAAGGAACCCTCAAAGAAAGTCAAACAAGATGAAGCATATTTCTTCTTCTAGTCAATGTAACAATATTCTTCTATAACATAGTCCTTGTACATACCATGTTTACATAGTTCCTTGGTAACAATTCCTGTGGAAGCTATTATATAAGTAAAACTGCTAGATAAGCCGAAATCAGAATCAAACTTAAAGAGACCCAGAAGAAGTCAAAACAGAAAGAAGTCAGCAATCAAGCGGAAATTATAAAAATACTTGTGACACTTTGCAGAACGAAATAAGGATGCAGACGGAAGCATGGACCCTCTTAGATAGAGGGAGTTGATTATAGAATTCCAAAAAGAAGAGCATGCATTCATACATGAAACAAGTATTAGGAGGCAGCTAATACTAAATGATATGATCCATTGAGGATTATGAAGTATGTGACCATGTTCCCATTGAAAGTATCAGCCATGATAAGCATCATGTGTTCAAAAGAAGTCTTCTTCGAAAAGAAGCCTTAAAGTATCCTTAGTTGTCCATCTACATCCATGGTCCTATGATGAAAGGAAGAAGTTGGAATCTCCAGGGCATGGAATCTATAGAAGACTCCATGGACACAAGAGCTAAATAGAAACATGAGGAAAAACATGAAGATTCCAAGAAAAAAAGAAAATCCAGAACAACTGGTTATTATACCAAGAATCACAAGACTACCAGCTTGGTTTGAACCCACTAGAAGCAATCAAGGAGAAGAAATGGAAGTAATGATAAAGAACAGTGTATGTAATAAAATGTGAAAAGGACTTGTGAATGGAAGCATTGTGAGATTCATAGGTTCTTCCATAAGGAGGGAGAAAAACTATAACAACAACTCACCATTATCCATGGATTGGAATTTACATGTAAAAGATTGTTCTTCCCAAATAAATCAAGTGAGAAAGAAGTTTATACCAGAAAGAGACCCATGTATGCAGATATAATAAGACCTTGTTTGGATTCAAACAACCTGATGTAGAGTATCTCATATACAGCAGAAGCGTGGTGAAAACTTTATATAACATAGATAGTGTATCAGAATAGTTACTCAAAAGTCTGAGATGATGGATTGCTAATCCATGGAAAACTCTCATGATGACAGAAGAAGTGCTACTTGGATATGTTTCAGTTTGATCTTTTCCATGATGTCATGAGCTAGCAGGAAATAGAAGTGTTGAACTCGACCATGATATTTTGTAATGATCAGAGCTATATGAATCCTTCAAAGAAAACTAGTGTTCCATGACAGACCGAAGTACATTAATATCAAGCATTATATTCTTTGTTATGAAGTCCAAAAAAGAGAAGTGGTTCTCCAATATATCTCCACACATGAGCAGATAGTAGATATTTTGGTAAAGCCTTTGTCCAAGAAGAAAATTTTTCATACTTAAGAAACAAGTTGGGGCTCGTGGAGACAACTTCCTTATTGAAAAAGGAAGATATTACTCCCAGGTTGGGAGGGAGCACTGATGTGTTATTAATTTATGGACAGTAATTTTTCAGTTTGAAAAATGGTCCAGGATGAGCAGTTCCTTTCCAGTTCAGAAAGTGGTTTGAGATTTCTGACGGACAGGCATTTTCCAGTTCGAAAAATGGTCCATATTAGACAGTCATTTTCGTAATGAAAATGGTTCAATAGATTGTTGATGTACCATAGACAACGATTCCCCTTATGCCCAGCATGGGGGAATGGTCTATGACATTCATTCTTCTTGGCAGTCACTCTGAGTAGTGGTCAAGTAGAATGGTTTGCCTCGCGAGGCCGTCATTCTTCCGAAGTTCACAGTTGTGATCAGTTTCGAAGAATGGTCCATTTTGGAGGTTGTTGCAGGACAGTTATTTCCTCAGGAAATGGTCCAGACAGACATTCCCTAGGGCAGAATCATTCTCTCTAGGTTGCACTATGATTAGTTCCAGAGGAATGGCCCATTTAGGTGAATGGTCCAGGTTCAGCAATCAGGGACAGACATTCCCTAGGGAAAACTCATTCTCTCTGGGTTGCACTATGATTAGTGCCGGAGGAATGGCCCAGTTAGGTGAATGGTCCAGGCTCATAAATCAGGGATAGTTATTCTTCTATGCTTGAGAATAATAGTCTAGATAGCCCATGGCTAATGTTTTACCTTCTGAGGGCAGATGATCTTCCAGATCTCACAGATGTGAGTGGAAGAATGGCCCAGATGACTCAGTTTGTATCATGATATTGTTATGCAAGTTGATATCGGATGATATGATCACTGTGGAGATTGAATGTCTCTGGACAGTAGTTGTATGACAGTGTGTTGGATGTGTTCCATTGTTTGTGACTATGTGTCACTTATCAAGTAGTCACGTGCTACTTGGTGTGGTTGTGTACCACTGGATAGCAGTTGTGTACCACTAGATAGTAGTCATGTACTACTATGGATAGACATAGATGTGTTCTATTGAATGGCATTGTTCTAATTGCCATGAAGACTATCTGTAGTGTTGGAAATGATTAACATCTAGATGGATAGTCAGTGTATGGTCTAGGACAGTTATTCTTCTAGGACGTATGTTTGGATTAGAAGAATAGTCCTTGTATCCCATGGTGTGGCTTCCAACATCTGTTGGAACAATTATTCTTCTAGGACATATGTCCGGATTAGAAGAATAATTCTTGTATCACTCTATGGAGTGAGTGACTTATTCAACAATGAATCAACATCATTACTCAGATGGAGTATGGCTTAGAGAGATGACGTAGTTGATGTTGTCAGATGATACTAATAGCGACGATGGTGCTCGTGATTTAATCATGAGATAATCTGTTTGGCTATGATGATGATACCAGTTGAATGGTATGTTTGTGCTCAATACCATTGCCTTCAATACCTCCCTATCTAGGAGGGAGTGTTGATATTATGGTAGTTGTGGGAGGTATTAACCTCCACATGTAACCTTGACAAGAATAGAATATTTCGGGAAGGAAGAAGAAACCCTAAATCATTGGACATAACCCTAGAAGACAAGTCGGCTAAAGAAAATAATTAATATTGAGTATTTATCCTCCAGAAAGAGAAGTTGGCCTAGACAGCTAAGAAAGAGTAGTATAAATACAGGATGTCAGAGCTCATTTGTACACACACAGCTCGCAACTACAGAAATCTAGTGCACACTGCATAAATTTAGTAAGTGCACAAGTCTGGAGAGTAGTTGCAACTGCAGCTACTGCAACTTGTATTTTTGGTTTTACGCTTGGAAATTCTCTTGGTTATGGTTTGAACTTTCTGCCTTGTGCGCTAGCCCTGGAGAGAGATATGCTACATTGATTGGATATTGGTTCTAGGGTTTCTTCGAGAATTATTCTCTCTGTCAAGGTTAAGGTGCTCGGGGGTGGCTTCGGCCTATGGTTGGGTGACAATATTTCTATATTGTCTATGGTTAAATGAGCATGCCTACTTTTATAACAATTTGGTCTCCGTACATCTATATGCACAAGCTCTAACTTTTCACTCTTCTTTTCCTTCTGGACTCTGAGAAATCTAACTCTCTTATGTTTTCCATAAATACAATGCTCACGAAAATCCAAATCAACTTGCTTAAGATCTGGCAACAAATTCCTTTTGTGAAGTATCTGCACCCTATTCTCGCTCATGTGTCCAATCCTATGATGCCATGGTGTTGTATCCACACATGTAGAAGATAAATAGATTGAAGAGACAACATTACCAGTACATAAATGCAATGTACCTATCTTCTCTTATTTTTCCATTACCAGTGATCCTTTAGTGACCTTCCATGCTTTATCTGTAAATGTAGATATACAACCTTCACTTTCCAACTAGCTTACTGAAATTATATTTCTTCTTAGATATGATATATGTCTCACCTCTTTCAGTACCCACTGGTTTTCATTATTTTGTTTTATTTGTACCTTACCCATTCCAACAATTTGACATGGTTCATCATCACCCAAATAAACCTATCCAAAATCGCCTTGAACATAATTTTGAAAATATTTCCTATGGGGTGTGGCATGAAATGAAGCCCCTGAATCTACTACCCAAGACTCAGTAATATTATATAAAAGAAATCATCAAAGCATCTTGTAACACATCACCTGCTACATTTTCTTCCTGATTTTTCTCCCATCGTCCATCTCTTTGTTTCTTTGGAGCTCAACAATCTTTCTTCAGATGTTCTTTCTTCCCACAATTCCAACACTCTATCTTTGCTATTCTAGATTTAGATCTGCCCTTCCTAGAATTCTTGTAGTTCCTTGAGCTCTTTCCTCTATCCTTTTTTCTTCCCTTGTTCTCCACGGTCAATGCATTACCTGATGTCTCACCTTTTCTTTTCTGTTTCATTTCCTCGCTAAGGATAACACCAACAACATCATCAAATTTCAAAGTGTTTGAACCAGAGATAGAGTTACTTACAGCCATGACCAAGTCGTTCCAGATTTATGGAAATGAGAATAATATTAGAATAGTCCTAACCTCTTCATCAAATTTCACTCCTACAGAACTTAGTTGATTAGTAACCGTATTGAATTCATTTAAATGGTCGACAACAAACCCACCTTCTGACATCTTCATATTAAATAAACGCTTCATTAGAAATACATTTTTGGAAGCCAGGGGTTTTTCAGATAGTTTATCCAATACGTTCAACAGATCATCTCTTGTCTTTTCTTTCGAAATATTGAAAGCCATCGATGTTGCCTAGCACAATCGTATCGTTCCCAGTGCCTTGTTTTCAAGAACCTCCCATTCTTCATCCTTCATACTCGTCAGTTGTTTTTCTTTACTGCCCAATGGTAGGTAAAGATCTTTCTGATATAAATAATATTTCATCTACATCTTCCATAACTGGTACTTTTTCCATTAAATTTCTCAACCCTAAACTTTCCATCTTCTGCCATTGCTCCCACTCGAACTGGGAACCCTCTTTTCCTGCAAGTTACCTTTCACTCTGATACTAGTTGTTAAAAAAACAATATAGCGGAGCAATACAATAAAAAAATGTGGAAATAAAACACAGAAGATACACAATACAATAGAGACATAGATATATGTGTTTCACCCAGTGTGGGCTACATCCACGAGAAAAATTTCCAAGTCCTTCCTTTATTATTATCCAGCAAATGAAGGGATACAACCTACAGCACACTCGTTGTAACTTCCTCTTATTTCTCTCACAGTATATTCTCTCAGAATACAATATTTGCTCTCATCCACAACCGCAATACAATTCCCTCATATATAGAAGAGGGTTTCCTTCTAGGGGAAAAATCACTAACATAACTTCTACCATAAAATTTGCAACCTTATAATGAACAGTCGAGATTGACTACAAAATTACAACATTTTACAAGGCAATTTTTCCCAAAAAAAATCTTCAGGGGCACTACCCCCAAATCCCCTTCCAAGGGGGGGCTCCAAAATTTTTCTTCCGCCCCGCCCCCCTTGGACCCCCCTGGAGAGATATGTGGAAGGGAAATCCCCCACACACCCCTCGTCAATAAATGGGATCCAAACGTGACTGAAACAAGACCTCTGAATCAGGAAGATAATCAAGCTCCATAACCAACATTAATATCGCTCCAATTTGGATCCATCTCTAACCACGACAACCAACAGCCAGAAAAAACCCACCACCCAGGGCTTGGTGAAGGGTATCCAATTCCATATTTAATAAAAGAAAACAAAGGATGAGAATCTGTAAGGATAAAAAGATCTACATGGAAAGAGAGGTGAACATTACCAAACCCGAAAAAGGAAAGCCTGGAAACCAAGATAGACCTGGTTTGAACCCCCAACAAAGCTAACATCGAAGGAGCACCTCCACCGCCCAAAAACTGAGACAATTCCTTGAGAACCAATGACCCAACAGGAGATAAAAACCAAGAAACCCTCTCAAGCACCAAATAAGAGCAAGTCATAACCAGAGAGAGTTCGCATAAAAGGTCAAACTAGCACGAAGCAAACTGAATAACCATCCCAAAACCATAACTCCATGAATGTGCGAGAGAGAGTACAAAAAAATGGTGATCCACTCCAACTGCCACATGTCGACACAATTAAAGAGGAAGATCTCCAACTATGGGATGGAAAACCCCCCCCAGCCCCATTTGTTTCTATGATACCAACATCCAAATTCAACCTAAACTTATCCCAATGGTCTGCTATAGATTTTAGCTCTCTTTTAACATGCAAATTTCTAAAGTTGTCAAAGTATTCAATGAGAGAAAGGGTTCCAGAGATAATACCATTGAAGTCATTATTATTAGACTGATGTTTTTTTACGATTGTTGAAACAACCATTATAGAGTCCCCAAGAACCATGATTTTAGAAACATTTTGTTCTTTTGCAATGCGCACACCTTCCTATAAGGCATAAGCTTATGCAAAATTGTTTGATACATTCCCAGGTCCCCAAGTGTAGGAAGCTATGGTATTTCCTC
>SNQJ01S0030525.1:150833-162759 GCA_010110895.2 Picea sitchensis | reverse complement strand
TCCAAAAAACATCGTTTAGGGCCTCAAAATGGCCCCAGAAGTTAAAACCTGCTAAAAATAGTAAATTACCAAAATTGCCAGAAAACTATTTTGAGTGAGTTGGAAAAGGTGGGTGGCCACCGATATCCACCTGGATCAATCCTCCCTCCTTAGGAAGCAATGGTATCCATTGCGTTGAGTGCCCGAGGGAGAGGAAAAAACATTTGTTGAATCTGCATCTTGGTGAGTTGCTTGCCTTGCTAGAGACGTCGTGCTGCTCAGTTTGTGGAAGTCTGTCATGAACCTGTTGAGGATGAGGCTATTCAGCAAGTCAAGCTACACGAGAGGATGGTGTGCAGAAGAAATATTTGCGCTTTTATGAAACCTTGTCGACCTACTTTTGTTGGATAGAAGGTGCTTGGGGTGAGGCTGTAGTGGTTACAGTGTCCTTATGTTTCCCTTTTGAACAGATTGTGAAGAAGCTGAATTTGGTAGTATGAGATACTACCTTGCAGAACTATTTAGGTGGGAAAATAGTTGGAACTACCTCTGGTATTCTGTAGAGATGACCCCCTAGAGAAACAATGACACTGTGGGGTCAAGAATCATAAACAACATGGCGTCTCCACATATATGGCTGGCCCAAGAGAACATCATAGACATCCAGTGGGGAAACATCACATAATACCTAATCCTTGAAGGGATGGATGTCGTATGACAATCGATACCGCTGGCTGACATAGAGATCTCGTCCTTGGCGAATCCACCCGATGTTGTATGGTTGTGGGTACGGTGTTGTCAAAAATCCCAACTGTTTGATGACCTCTGTTGAGATTAGGTTCTTCTTTCTTCTGCTATCAACAATAAAATGCAGCGGGGTCCCCTTCACCCACATATGTGAATGAAAAAGGTGCTCCCCCTCTTCAGGATCTGTTGGTTCTTCTGGTTGAATTGCTTTGGTCACAAAAATAGCAGTGGGGTCTACGTCGATGATTTGTCTTTTACCAATATTTTCAGAATCAGATTCAGAATCAGGGTTCAACTCCTTGTCTTTGATCTCGACCACCAATGACTATTTTGAGCGACATTCATTGGTGTTGTGCCAGGGGATTTTTTGGAAATAACACCATTTTTCGGTGTCCTTCTTTGTCTTCCCGTGACCCTTTTTTTCCTGTGGCTTGGACTGGTTTTTGGGAGACTGTTTGTAAGGGCTGTCTTTGTCATACTTTGGTTGTTGCGAATTTGCAGACCCAAACTCCTGTTTGTTCTGGTGCTTTAATTTCTGCTCGATTTTAACAACATATCGGTAAGCAACACTAAGTGATGAGATGTCCAGAAAATCCATTTCAGTTTGGATGTATCTGTGTAGAGCCCCACAGTATTTCAGAACCAAATTTCGTTCGGAGTCTTTGATACCCAACTTGGTGCGTAAGGTATGGAAGGTATTGGTGAACTTTGGAACTGCTTGGCCCCTCTCTTGCCACAGTGTGGTCCATCTCATGTACTCGTCCTCATAGTTGCCAACAGGGTAATATTGTTCCTTTACCACATCCTCAAAAAAATCCCAAGTGGGATCGACCCCATATATTCCAGACTCCTCTATGGAACTTTTCTCCCAACAAGTTTCCCACCAATGTTTGACATGGGGGAGAGCCTTAAGGAGAGCGAATATGATCTTTTCTCTGTCGGAAAAATTGTGAATAGAGAAATAACCTTCTAACAGATTTAACCATTTATCTGGGGCATTCGCATCTATCTCACCTTCAAACATAGGAATATCAAAATTGACCTGTACCTTAAAAGGTGAGGAGCCTCCAAAGTGGTTGCTCGATGAAGATGCACCTGATGCTATCGAAAGGCATTGAAGGACGTGGGAAAATTTCTCCATCATTTCGTCCCTCTGTCGTGTCAGAGCTTGCTCAAGCAACAAATTTATAGGATCGTCTGCTCTGTTGTTTTTATTTTCTTCCGCCATGGAGGGTTTCTTGGGCGTGCAAGAGAGATTTTATTCAAGAGAGACAAGCTCGAGACTCAACTTTCTATACTCATACCTCGTTGAGGACACACACTTTAAAAAATGATCAAGAGTAGCCTGCTCTGATACCACTGATCCAGATTATTTTCAGCATGAAATGAGAGTGGAGATATAATAAAGAATTCACAGAGATATCACAGATATCCAATAATATAACATAAATGTATCAGAGATGCAACTATAAACACATAGATACAGTAATACACGATTTCTATTAATGAAATAAATGTACAGAGACTGTAAAAATATAGGGTGAAAGACTCGCTAGAATGGTGGTAGCTTATCTCTGAGAAGAGATGTGACGGCTACTCGCATTTGCAAGAAGATGATTACAATAAGGCTCTAAAGGCCTTTTTACAGTAAGCAGGAATGAACAAAACCCTATAAATCTAAAAACCTAACCCTAGGAGATGAAGCGCCAAAATTCATGTGGGCCCCGTTTGGGTAAGTTAGTACATCAACTTCTCAGGGTCGTAACTTTTGCATATGATCTCCGTTTTAGGCGCATGATAGCCTGCTGAAAAGGTATCATCGAGGAGATTAATTTTAGGTGCAGTAACGAAGGAACTTATATATTGCAAACCTTTTTTCCCAAAAAACATCATTTAGGGCCTCAAAATGGCCCTGGAAGTTAAAACTTGCTAAAAATAGTAAATTACCAAAATTGCCAGAAAACTGTTTTAAGCTAGTTGGAAAAAGTGGGTGGCCACCGATATCCACCTAGATCAGTTCAATAGGTAGGTAGGTGAAAATATGAGTTCTTTGCTCTCTTATTTATACTTTCCAAGTGCCTTCCTCTAGAATTTTCCTTGTAACTATTTTACCCCTTTCTCCACCTTTTAGGGCTATATCTAGTTCCCTTAACCACAATCATACTCTAAATATTCATGACTAAATCAACAACAATACTCTTCATAAATTCTTTAAATACAGAGTATAATCTACTACGATTTAACAATCATTAAATAAAATTTCTTGTATACTAGGAAATGTCATTTTATAACAGTTATCAAGAAGCCTAAAAAGAATTTCCACCTATCACCCATGTGCTCAAATCCAGTCTTAGGTTTTCTAGATAGAAGGTACTACACTTTTCAAACTCCTATCGAAAAATGATCATTTACATTCCAGTTAAAACTCACAAACATCATTTAATTCAAGACTCTGACAACAAGAGTCAACAACAGGTTTTATTAGTATAGGTTGAGTCGTGACTTCGAAATGACAAGAAAATTTCAGTGTCCCAAAAATAGTTTCAACACCCATAAATCTTACGATGAACAAGGGGGTTAATCGAATTTCAAATAACACATAACAATCTTAATGGTTTCAACACAGATTAGAAAATTTTATAGTGGATCAAATCTTAAAATTGAAAATAACACATTTTGCAGCGACCAAATTATACAGTGATTAATAATTTTAAATACAGTGGCTTCGATTTGATTTGGCAACAAATCAATAATTTTCTCATTACAAGACTTGAAAATAGATTTGGCAGCGAATCAAATAATGTTCTAATGAGAGGAGCTACAAATATATTTGGAAGAGATTCAATATTTTTCAATTACACGAGCTGCAATATGATTTGGCAATGAATTAAAGAATTTCTAATGACATAAGCTACAAATGGATTTGGCAGAGATTCAATATTTTTCAATTACAGGGGTTGCAATATGATTTGGAAGCGAATCGAATAATTTCTAATGACAGGATATGCAAATATATTTGACAACAATTCAATCCTATTTCAATTCCATGATTTGACAATTAAATGGGCAACAACAATAAGTCTTACTTCCAGAATTACAAATAATTCAATAGTGATTATCGTCTAATAAAATTTAAATTGCCAATTACTTATTACAATGATCATAAGGGTTAATTCTGATATTTAATTTTACATTGTAGATACCCAAGGAGTTTAAATCAAGTATTTATTTCAATTTAGACCACAATGACTTTATCACAATACATTATACAAAGGTAAAGCCCAAAACAAAGGTTACAACTTAATTTCTGGCATACAACAAATTGTAAAAACTCAAAAAAATTCAATTCCTCGGACTGGTACAATAGACAACGACCCTATCCATTCTCTCAATCACCAATTTTCACATAAATTAAATATCCATACAGTTTCCTATAATCGGGAATTAGGATTTGATTGGCCATCTATCAAGTAAGGCACCAAATCAGTTAAGTATCTAATTGGCGGCATTCAATAAATTCTGAAGTCAAGTATTATTTTAATGTGCAGTGAACAATTAAAATCCTAAATTCTGGATTGGAAATGAGTTGACAACAACCCAAAATCATAAATTGGGTAAACATATTAATTGTTAAATACAAAAACAGAGTGTTCTCCATCCCTGAAACACACTCAAGAAATTAAGTGTTGAATGCTTACAAAATTTGCTAACTATCAGTGAAATATTGGGATTATTATAATTAGCGGGGCCCCTCATTTCATGATATCCCATGAACATTTAAAATTTGCATTGATGTAATGGATGAACTACATATCACCCCACTCATGGTGAAAACCAATATCATACACGTGTGAATGGACGAGCCACATGCTTCTCATGTGTCTTCATGGTGTGCAATAAAAAACTACTAAATAATTTGGCAATGTTAATCAATACATCAGAAAAAAAAATGGGGTTTGCAAATTAATATGACAATGACCCTAAAGGTAGTTCCATCCAATAATAAATGCAACAAATTAGAAAATCCAACATTTGGACTTGCAATCGATTTTATAAAACCTCATGAATTTCTTAACTCGGACAAGCAGAGAAATAGACACACAACAAACAAATTTCTCCAAAATCAAGGTCTAGAATTTAATACTGCGGAAATCATAATAGGGTAAGTAATTCGGACTTGTAAAAAGAAAATTTTAATAGCATCATTCAAATAATTTCTTAGCACATGGTATGCAAAATAAAAGGCTACGATTCATAGAAATTAAAATTTGGGGTTGTAAAATAGTTGACAATGTTCAACTAGTAAATATGAATTCCGTTGTTGTGACTTACACTCACTCCAGAACCAAAATTGAACTAGTTCACGTCGAACATACCAATCTCAAATTTCAATTGCCTAAATTTTACAACTCTCAACATCAGGCATTAGAGTCTGTAAACTAATGATCAAATAAAAAGATTTGAGAATTATGGGTTGTAATTTAAATTGGTAGCTTTCAAAAGAGACTCTTAATTCTGATTCTACCATTTAATTTGGTAGCGAACAACCAATTTTAATTTCAGGAAGCAACTAAAAATGCAGTGATTAAAATGAATTTTCATACTCAGAAATTACAATAAAATATAATTATTTTCTTCAAAAATGCAAGTGTCTGGAATGCATCCATATAAATTCAGATTTCAAGAGCTGTATTTTAATTTGGCAGTGATAAATTAATGTATGACTTTCTGTTTATAACATAAAATGGATGTGAACAAACTTAATCATAATTACAAATCACTCTCTTTACAAATTACAAAATAAAATTAAAATACCGAAATCATTGAATATGGAGAATTGAGGAAGTCCGTCAATGCCTTGTGTTCCTTCTTCGTTCGTGCTTTCTAATTACTGAGACTTCACCAATACCTCCCAGCCAATGTTAGGGGTAATATTCTTCCCCCTTAGCCCCCCGAGCCGCAAAGGGACCACACACAAGAAACCAACAAACAATAGCTCCAAGGCTTGCCTCGCAAGGTATAGCTTCCACTCTTTCTACAAGCTTGGTATCCCAACTCTCACAAGTAAACCACAGTCAAAACCATTTTGGTAGCATAACTTTACCGAGAATAAGTGTGATCCATTTTCCTTCTAAACCATTTGTTTTATAGAAATATTCCAAATGACACATGTCCTCATGCACAATTAATTATCTTTTTCAATTAATTTAATTAGTAATATTCACCCACACACTTGTCACACTCTCCCCAAGTTGCAAAAGTAAATAGCTTTTTTATTTTATTTAAAGAGCCATTTTTCCTCACATTCCTCAATGTGTTCCTATTTTCTCTCTTAGTTGTCCCTTTGTTCCCCAAATTCTCATTTAATGAGTGTATTCTAACTAGTTATTAGTTAGAGTTGGATTATGAGTCTTCTTGTAGTTAGACCAGTGGTAGCTATACTCTAGATACCATTCTATGTGTACACCTATTCTCTCATATTTTATTTATTTCTATTTTTAAAATATCTTTTAATATTTTCATGTACTCATGTGCATTCTATCCAATCATTATATTTTTCTCACTTTTTCCTTAAATTGATTTATCTCTATTCTTTTAATTTATTTAATATTTTAATTTAGTCCCTAACTAAACTTAGACTTAGGCGTAGAATTTTATTGGGATTTATAATTAATAAATTCATGGTTTAATTAATTATTTTAATATGACAAGGTTTAATCAATTCAATGTTTTCTAGGCCACCTAGATTTATTGACTCAATTTTTTAATTACACGACATGCCCTTCAAGACGCACCTCCGTGCTCCAAGGGTGCCACTCGCCTTTGACTAGTTTTGGAAGTTTGTTCGACCCTTGGAGTCAATAATCCACTCAGTCGACCTTGTGAGAGACTAAGGGCTTATAAGGAATAAGGACTCCACCTTATTTCACACTAATTATAAATCTTCGTGAGCCACTGTCTCAGTACACCCTCATGACATCGTGGACTTCTCAAACTAGGTAATTGTTAACCTACCATTCAAATCACGACGAGAGTATTAGTATGATGTGACATGGAAGCTGCCACACCTCTCCCTCAATGTCTGGTTTCTATGCATGACCCCTTTACTCCTTATGTGATTCGGATTAGCAAGCATTGTCAAGCCTACATCCACTTACAAAACAATGTCAATAATCTATATACATAATCATACCGAAAGAAATCATCTGTCATATGTGTGTAACATGAAATACTCAAATAAATACAATCCATTCCATGACTCAATCCGAAGTCCAAGGAATTCCATCGATGCTACCAACATCCATAACTTGTCATGTTCCCTACACACTCAGGAAAACTCATCAATAACATCAACCAATATATATATACATCAATATAACAATAAGTCACAACACAACATCATCATCATTTGTAACCTATAATTGAAACTAAATCATAATATATCATAACCAAATCACTTGCACACAAGTGTCCTCAAAGAATAGGTCAATAAAAGTGTGCTCAATAGAGAGGGATGTTACACTCTGTAACTGTCGACTTGAATTTCCAGGTTTAAGAATCGACCATGTTTGTATAAAGATTCTAAAGAAATCAATTTATTATTTTTATGTTACCTCTGTGGTAGTTTCACTCGTTTGTTGTATGGACAAGTTAATATATGTCGAGGTCGATTCTTTAGCTACAAAATTCTTTAATATATAAGTTTCATCCTTTTTTATTATATATACATGGATTACCCACTTATTTCTATTTCTTGAAAGTAAATAAGAGAATTTAGTCTATGGCTACAATTTCCCAGCATGTTGTTGTTATTCTATCTGAACAACAAGAAATTTGATTTTTTCTAAGATAATACTGAAATTGTTCCTGCAGATAATATTTTATTGAATATTTCCCTTAACGGGGCTTTTGACTAGAATCAAAGATTACTCATGTTACTCTATTTCTCTGTTAAATGCAGATACAAATATTGCGAGATAAAAACTTAAAACTCTCTGCAAATAATGGCAGTGACAAACTAGCTAAATATTCTTTGATTATATGTCACTCTATATAATTTTCTTGTATAATAGTTTTCTATAGAAATATACTATTAAGAAAATATTATGTAACAAAAATATTAGCATCAAACCAGTGTGAAAATGATTTCACCAATCATATAAACTGTAGATATGAGAGATAATAATTCTAAATAAATTAATTGACAACATTGAATACACATATCTGAACTGTAAGGATTTAATGGGACAAACTGAGGAGAGAGTCCAAATCCTACCAACCATATGCTAGAGAAATTACATACTTCTAACTTTGGTCACCCTTGAGCCAAATAATTTATTCCACAGGAAACATGAGATTGTCAAGAACCTTCTCCAAGTAATTTCTAGAACTTGGCTCTTTCTCAGAACCACCAAGCTCTAATTATGCACAAATACTCAACATCGTTATGTTTGCACCATACTTGTTCCTTCTCCCTAGTTTTACCAAGATGAGAATAATAGACTTCCTAGTTCTTTTCTTTATTTTTCCAGTTAGCCTTATCCCTAACTCTTGGGAGTCTTGGCCTAACTTCTTGCTATATTGTTTCCTAACCTCCCACACTCTTGGGGTAGGTTCACACTTGTCCTCATGGAAAAAAATCACTTTTACCTTAGTGTTTTCTATCCTTTTTTCACTTTTCACTTTTCCCATGGTTCTCTCATCAATTTATCTCAAGTACTTTTAAATAAAATAAAAATTAAAAAATAATATTTACATAAATGTTTTTCACCAACAATTATTTATGGTGATAAAAAATGTTAATCAAAGTTTCTCCCAATGTCATAATTCAATAATCACAAGGTACACATAAATTTATTCAAACATTTAATTTGGAGGGATGTTGCAGACACCTCTTGAAGAAAAAGAACAAAGGAAAAGGATTGCACAAACAGTAGTAGTGAAGATCAAAAGCTTGGAAAAGGAATGCATAAATATGTGTGATGAAGGCACACACATTTGGACAGAGCTTACCACTAATATAAAATTGCAATCATTGGAAGATAAGATAAGAAGTAAATAAGAGGAAGTGCAATAGGCCACTGAACGTGTGAATACGTTTCCACCAACATAAATAATGTCAGCGATACTGGCTAACAAGAAACTATACAATGNAGGAAGAACAGAGGAAGGCCATACATAACTTGCAACCATTGCAAGATGAATCCATCAGGGTAATAGAAGAGTTAGCCACTGTGCAAAGCACTACAAAATTAGCATCATAAGAAACTGCAACTAATATTACTATTGTGACAGTGCAGATGGTGGAGGAAATCATGAACAAGGAAGCATAAATCACAACAATAGTACAAACAACAAAGGACAGTCTCCAGAAATTCACTGTGACATGGAGGAGTGTGACACAACAGGACTAAGTGATTTGGGACGAGCCATAAGTGAGTGTTGGGGGCTTGTTGGGAAGGAATTTTTGGGATTAGAACAGTGAGAAGAGACAAGGTACATGGAAAAGGTGCAGGATCAAGAAGATCAAGAAGATCAAGAAAGAAGAGAGAGGAAAGAGAAGAATATGGGGAGACAAGAAAGAATAGCTACCGCAAAATACAGGAAAAACATTCGAGCATGAGTTGTATTTGGCTCATAATGAGTTTTCACTAGCCGAGCATGAGTGGTAGCCAACTCATTATGAGTTGGAAAAAGGGCCTGAGAAAAATGTATAAATATGTAAAATACCCCTGAAGCTCGGGTCGTCACTTTTTGGGTATTTGTTGTTGTTTCTAGTTGTGTTTACATGGTTGAGTTTGTGAGGTCTAGAGAGAAAGAGAGATTCAAAGAGTAGAGAAGTGTAAAGAAACTATAACTGTGAAGGATATTGTATGCCAAGCCTCCATTGTAGCACAAAGCACAATCAAGATACTCAAATATAATAAATAATCAACTCTTTTGTGGACATATCCCGGAGGGGGGTGAACCCAGTAACTCTGTGTATAATTGCGATGCTGGATGATTATTTATGTATGTATAATGGTAATTCTTGTCTTTAATATGAATAAATTTTTAGCTCTGTTGATATTGTTGATAGTCTAACGCGTAGTAGCCATGATTGTATGCTTAACCACTGAACAACATGAATATAGACTTATATGATTATATAATGAATTAAGGAGTTTCGATCATCTAGGATCTACTGCGTGAAAGGGTCTTATAGGTATGGTAGAGTGCATTTACCATATTTCCCTCACCATCTCAGAATCTTGGTTCCTGTAGTTCCCATAAAGATATCTCAGGTGAAACTTCACCTGCTTGTAGGTGATGTTGAAAGGGATAGTTTTTGTAGGGTTTTGTTGGACTAAGTAACTTGAACTCAGGGTCTTGAACATACCTGCACACACACCAACACCCTAGAAATAGTAAACCAAGAGTTTTGGCTTAAGATAAATAACACAATTTTTTTAATAACTAGATGGATCCTCGACCCATTCCTAGGTTTGAGATAATCCAAAATATTGAAAAGTAATAAACCAAAACAAAAACATTATTAATATTAAATGATTATCATAATAACTAGGTTGTGACCATTCTTTCAGGGAATTTACCAATCAAACAAGAATAAACTTAAAAACTGATGTCGGTATGGTGAACCTGTTATACATTGAAAGAAGACATATGAGATTACTTGACCTCACAAGGTTGAGACCGAGCTCAGAAACCATAATACCAATCTGTAGTGGCCTTTAACCTATGTTAAGGTATAAGGGAGACACACATGATTGGTACTATTGGACATTGAAGCTTAACCTCGAGGGTTTCAACAAATCCGCACAAACCATAAACAAATATTTAATATACAATTATTAAGGAACACACAATACACTATGTAGATAAACTAAATCTCAAACAAGGGATAAAGTCGTATCTCACACGAGGTATGAGACAACTATGTGTTTGAAGGTGGAACAAATCTCCTTGTCCATTTTCATCCAGGGTCAAAGAGTCCTTGTAAAAGAATACCATGGAAATATTTTAGTTAGCATACAATAAAAACTAAGTTAAAACCCATTTTGTATCACTGTAAATAAACTATGATGAAAACATTGTGTTTGTTGCCGAGAATGAAATGAGTATGGTTTTATTACCTTCGAGTTTGATTATATATTGAATTTATTGGAATGCAACGTTATACTTTGCAAGCCCATGTATGTAGGGTGAGATGTATCACCAAGCATAGACTTGATATAAATAACTATATTGAATGATAAAACATTCCATGCATGGTTATAGAAATTATGCATGAACAAATACAAAATTAAAACTCCTGAGTACAAAACTCATACACCAACTTACCTCAAAAATCAACGCTGACCAAGCACCCTCTCTTGGGGTGAAATCGAGAAGTCAAACTCTATAATCCAGTGTGTGAAATCATGGGATAATTTAACCAAAACAATATACCACAACGAAAGAAAATTATCATAATATCTACAATAACAGGGAAGATAACTCATACAGTAAAGGAAATAGTAATTATAGGTAGATCTAGTTTCCAAGTAAACTACAAAATGAAACCCTTTGTATTATAGAGAAAAATGCACAATGTTTATTCTTCATTCAACTAGAGTATTGAATGGACTGCTCACATATCACACCACATTAAATAGAGATGGTACTGGTTTGGTGAAAGGACTATCAATCCACTTAAATGGTTCCAAGACGTGGCACACATTAAATCCTATTTAGAGAACTATGAGTGTTTAACTGCAATTTCACTTCTGGTCAACTACTAAGCAAGGATACATATTATGCAATATCATAAATCTCGACGTGATGTGTAATCAAGTCCTTGGTATCAGAAGTGAAATTGCAGTTAAACACTTATATATATATATATATATGATATGATATGAGATGAGATGAGATGAGATGAGGGAGCAATAATTTGATCAAATAATAATCTAAGTGTTGATGCTTAGAGAAGAAGTATGGGATATATCCTTTATGGATATAAAAGTTTTATATATTAAGAGTTTAATAATTAGCAATGGAACTTATAAACAAAAGATGTAAATCAAGATTTAGTATGGTATTCATGAAGTTTATGTAGTAGAGGTAAATTGGAAAGTTTACCTATATTTCTAGTAGTTATTAGTTTTAAATATGGAATATTTTCCATGTGTACATGGGCAAGAATGAACAATAAATCAGA
>SNQJ01S0030525.1:111137-150823 GCA_010110895.2 Picea sitchensis | reverse complement strand
TCTTTATCACAAAAGTTGCAATGTCTGTCAGTCTTCTTATTTTTATATTTTGATCCTTTGTCTCCATTGAGAGCAAAAGATGTTTGAGTGGGTTTGGGACCCTTATATTACTTGTTGTTGTGGCAAGTATGTTGCTTCTTGGGATTCTTGGGTTTATCTTTCTGTTGGGCAACTAAGGCTTTGTTGGAGGTACCTGTAGTGTTGATCACTCCAAGTTGTACAAGCTTATCTTCCTCTCTAATCAAAGAAGCACAAAAGGACTCAAGAGTGGGTTTTTCATAATCTCTCCCTAGAGCCTCTCTCATGGCATAAAAGGTAGATACAAATATAGAATATGCACTACCTATCTTAGAAAGAATAAGATAGATGCAACGCTCTTCCTCCAGTTTTATCTTACATTCTTCACATAAAATTATCAGTGTTTTAAACCTAGATAGATAGTCTCCAAGGAAAGAAAAATCACTTGGACTCAAGGTGAGTACTTGATTTTCTAACTGTTGTGCTCGAATAATATTGAGTTTTCCAAACACAGATTCAATCTTGTCTGAAGCTTCTTCGAGGTCATCAATTTCTTGGAGGTGGTATCTTAAATAAGGAGAGATGGAGATTTCGATTATTGCACTTGATTCATCACTCCTATTAGACCATTTGGATTTCTTATCATCATCATTGGGTTCTTTTTCCTTTCCAAGGTCATCCAGTACAAGCCTTTACTTCTTAATAAATCTTCCATATGAGATTTCCATTGGAAGTAGTTGTCGCTGGTAAGCAAGCCATTACTTGTAGAAGTCATATTAAATATGCAGATAATGTGGATTTAAAAACTGAAACTGATGATACTGATGGAAAGATCTTGAAAAGTTATGTGTTTTAAAAAAAAACGGCACTCAAAACAAACTTCCAATGTGAGAGTTATGCCCTTCTAAAAAAAGGCATAAACAGTAATGAACTGACCACGTGATAGTGTAAGTTGCTTTATGAAGTGACCCACTTTTATAAAAAGAAGTGGGGGTCACTTTTACAATAAAGTTACTTTATAACAGAAAAACTACATGAAAAATAAATAACTCTAAAATAAAATATTAAAGCTACTTATAGTGATTCACTTTTATACTTGAAGTGAAATACACTTTACAATTTTAGCATGAACTTTTTCAAAAAAGTAACAAAAGAGAGACTTGAACTCAAGACCTCTTACTTTATAAGGCAAGTTTTAATCAAATGGTCTAGCAAAACATATTGTAATTTTTAGAAGGAGGATTTTGTTGTTGTTGTTGTTGTTGTTGAAGACGACCTTGGAGAGCGTGCTTAAAAAAAACTATTTTCACACAAGAAAAAAATTTCACTTCTCGATGACAACAAGGGTTAGATGTTGTTTAGCTTACCCGGAAGATGCACATTTTCCTATCTGTTTTTTTATTTTCTGAGATTTCACAAGGCACGGGGCAAAGAGAATATGCATATATAAAAGAGTATCAACCTAGAAATAAAAAAATACAAACCGAAATAAAACTTTGCTGAAATTTTAAAAATGTGTATTTAGGCCTTATACCTCTAGATCGGACTGTAATGGTCGTATCTTGGGAAAACAGAAACCTTTTCGAGTGAAATGAAAAGTGCTCCTAAATGAAATGAGTGCTATAGATGCAATGGAATAGTCCTCTCAGCCCATACATTTATGTAAATGACATAAAATGGAGATGAGGAAACTCGGCTTCACGATCTCAATCTACAACAGGAGCGGGTCTTCAAATAGGCTCTGATACCATGTTCGAAAACACAAGTATTCCAATAGAGGAAGAACACCTTCAGTAACCACTCACGTAAACAGATCAAAGATCAACACACTGATGTTTTCACGTGGTAAAACCCCTACAGGGAAACATCCATGGCCCCAGCCAACGCAGCCACTTGGAGCAGTTTATTAATACAAAGAAAAAGATTACAGAGAGATTTTACAAGAGAGTTTCTCACAATCGATCATCGTCAAATGACCCTCCATTCTCTTTAAATAAAGATCATGGACCAATCGAATGTTAATCCATAGATCAATGGTTGTTAATATCGAGGAGAGTATGAATCGTTGGATCACTCTATGTTGGGAACATATCGTGACCGTTGGATTTCCTAACTACAAATGCATACTAAAGAAACACACTAGAAAACACACTTTTACCTAACGACACAATAGACCAAGTAGATATTAACTAACTCCTAAGTGTCTAAATATCCTAACAAATGATATATTCATGCAGGAGAATGATGAAAGGTTGTCAATGGAAAAGGAAGACTACCAGAAAGGACTGTAGAATACCTTCATGCAATTCTAGGAACAATATAATATTTGAAACAAAAAGGTGTTTGCAAATCCTCCAAAGGGAAACCTTACCAAGGAATCTCAAAATAATACACCTTCTTCAAGTCATCCTAAGAAGGACTCTGTTGAAAAGGATGTTGTGGAGAAAGGAAAGAAGAAGGAAGAACCTCCAAAGAAAGTACCTGAACCAAGAAAGGAGATAGTCATCAAAGAGGAAGAAAAAACATCATCTTCCTTTAACTTTGAAAGTGAGATGGCCAAAATTAAAATATGTTTTCCATTCAATGAGCTTATAAATAATGGTGAATATAGAAATCAGATCATTAAGATGCTCAAGATGGAAGAAACTTATGATACTTTAAATATACAAGATGATCATCCTGACATCTTGTTTGGCCCACGTGTAGAGGAGAGTAGCGATGTTGATGAGGTACCTCCTTTCTATGTTAGTCTGTAGATTCATGATATGACTTTGCATAATGCTATGTTAGATTGAGGAGCATCCCATAATCTTATGCCCAAGGTGGTCATGAACCAATTGGGTCTGGACATTACAAGGCCTTACAAGGATCTTTTCTCCTTTGATTCAAGGAAGGTAAAGTGTTTGGGCCTAATCAAAGATCTGGTAGTATTTTTATCCCAAATTCCAGCAAAAAATATGGTCATGGGTGTGGTGGTTGTTGATATCCCTCCTAAATTTGGCATGTCGTTATCTAGGTCATGGGCTGAAAAGTTGAAGGGGACTTTGCAAATGGATATGTCATATTCCATTATTCTTGTTTTTGGTCAAGATAGGAGGTTCTACAAGAAAGTATTTCTCAAGTACATGGTTAGTAACAAAGCCCATTCAAAAAACCATCCCATTTATTATGTGGAAACTGAGATTGGTTCTTCTATTTTCTTTAATGATTTGATTTTTGAAGAGGAGCTTCCAAATATTGATATGACTATAAAAGACAAACCAGATCAGAAAAATAATGCAAAAAATGAGATGTGGAATATGAGCTTTGATGGATTCGTCAGCAGATAAGGAGAAGGGGCTGGTGTGTGGATTAACCCCCCCAAATCAGGTACAAAACTTTGTTCTTATAATCTTGATTTTGATTGCACAAATAACATGGCTGAATATGAGGCATTAGTGTTGGGATTGAATACTTTGAAAGAAATGGGTGCTAGGAGGATAGTTGTACATGGAGATTCTGAGTTGATTATAAATTAGATAAAAGGGTATATATCAAGCAAAGCATCCTATATTAAGAGCCTATAGGAATATAGTGCTTGATCTTCTTGAAGAATTTCCAAAGTATAATTTTTCGGTGATTCCAAGGGGGTAGAATCAGAATGTTGATGCCCTGGCTACTTCAGCCTCAGTTTTCAAAATTCCAATTTTTCCTAATAGGAGATATGAGATTGAGGTCAAGCATAGGCTAACAGTACCTGATAACATTAAAATACTGGCAAGTTTTCGAAGATGACAAACAAGTAGAAAGTTTCCTTAAGATGGATGGTGAATTTGCAAATTTGAATATTGATGAGGAATATTATTGTGAAGAAGAAGATGCAGTTATGTTTGCAAATGATGACTATTTCAAGAATAAGATTGTTGGTAAGGATATAATGCAACTAAAAAATAACATCATTTCCAAAGCCCTGGTCCCATTAGAAAAACTCTTTGACAACAATGATGTAGCCAGGAGTCATAAAATTACTGCAAATGATGGAGATGTTGAATATTGCAACATTGGGACTCAGGAAGATCCCAAGATCATCAAGTTATCCAAGACACTTAGCCTAGAGGTCAAGCAAAGGTATATCAGTTTAATGAAATAATTTCCTGATGTTTTTGCATGGATTTATGAAGATCTAAAGGTTTATGATACTAAGGTAATTCAACATGTGATTCCAATAAAAGAGGATCTTAAACCTTTCAAGCATAAATTAAGAAGAATCAATCCTTTATTGCTTCCCTCGATTGAAAAGGAGATAAAAAGTTGTTTGAAGCCAAGATCATAGTGTCTATGAGATTTTCTAAGTGGGTGGAAAATGTGGTACATGTCAGGAAGAAAAGTGAAGAGATCATATCATGTGTGGAATTTTGGAATTTGAACCGGGTATCTCTCAAGGAAAATTACCCACTTCCCAAGATGGATCACATTCTGCAGAAAGTGATTTGTTCTTCAAAAAATATCAATCATGGATGGTTTCTCTAGGTGCAATCAAATCATGGTACACCCTGATGATCAGGAAAAGACGAACCTTACAACACCATGGGGCACCTTCATGTATGCAAAAATTCCTTTTGGGCTCATGAATGTAGGAGAAACTTTCCAAAGGGATATGGATATAGCCTTTTTTGATGAGAAAGATAATATTATTGTTATTTACTTAGATGATATCACTGTGTATTCAGTTTCTGATGAAGAGCATCTTAAACATCTAAGGAGAATTTTTTAGAAATGTAGGAATGTTGGCATTTCATTGAACCCGAAGAAGTCTAATTTTGGCATGGAAGAGGGAAAGTTGCTTGGTAACATTCATTCAAAGGGGGGAATAAAGATATATCCCAGCAGAGTTGAATGAATCCTTAAAATTGGCACACCTAGAAGCAAAAAAGAAGTACAATCTTTCCTAGGGAAAGTAAATTTTAAGAGAAGGTACATACCTAACCTAGCTGAAATCATAAAGAATATCACTAACATACTCAAAAAAGGAAGTGAGATAAATTGGACTCCTAAAGCTAGAAAATATTTTGAAGATATTAAAGTGGCATTGACCAAAGCCCCAGTGTTGGCCAATCCCAATTTTGCAAAAGACTTTATATTGTTTTCTTTTGCCTCAGAACACACCATTGTTGGTGTTTTATTACAAAAAGATGAACAAAACTTTGAGAGGCCTATAGAATAATACAACATGACATTGAGGGATTCCCCATTAAAGTATGATATCATGGAAAAACAGGCTTATGCATTGGTCAAGGCCCTAAAATAGTTTAGAGTTTATATCTTGCATTCCAATATCGTTGCTTATGTGCCCAACAATTCTATGAACAACATTTTGACTTAGCTTGATCCTAAGGGTAAAAGGGGATAGTGGATAGTTGTTTTGTTGGAGTATGACCTTGATATCAAACCTAGAAAGTTGATCAAGGGGGAGGGACTTGCAAATATGATGGCACAGTCAAATTGTGAACTCTTGGGAATTAATTTCATTGTTGATTTATCAGCAGATTTAGAAGAAGAAAGGGTCCCTCGGGTATCTCAAAAATTCCTTGACTCCCCATGGTATGCGGATATTATTTATGTGTTGATAAATTTGTAGGCTCCTCCTAAATTGAGTAAAACCAAGGCCAGGTTTTTTAAGCTAAATGCAGGAATTTTTTGCATTTTGAACCAATCTATGTATTGGAAGGATCCAGGGGTGATCTTGCTGAGTTGTTTGTTGGAGGAAGAAGTGGAAAAAACCATCATGGAGTTTCATAAAGGTGATTGTGGAGGGCACCATTACTGGAAAACTATTGTGCACAATATATTGAGGGTTGGGTTCTATTGTCCTAGAATTTTTTCTGATGTTTACAAGGAAGTTTCAAGCTGTCATGAATGCCAAATTTTTGATATAAAGAGAAAACTGTAGCCTTTTCCCTTGAAGCCTATCTCTGTTTAAGCACCTTTTAGACAATGAGTCCTTGATTTCATAGGAGAAATTCATCCAAAGTCCTCATCTCAACACAAGTGGATACTGACAGCCAAATATTACTTCACCATGTGGATTGAAGTAGTTCCCACAAGGAAAGCACTATGGGTTGACAGGATCACTACTAAAATTTATATTGCTACTTCACCCTTCCAGATTGTGTACGGAACAGAAGCAATTTTTCCTACTTCATTAGGATTTCCAATGATGAGATTGCTAAAAGGATAAAGATTTTGAACCAGATGCCACTCAAAGGAGGACAAATGAACTAATCAATGTTCACCAAACAAGAGAAAAATCCTTCAACAACTCTCAACTACACCAAGACAGGATTAAAAAAATCTTTTGACAAGCATACTAAGGAAGATGATTTCAAAGTGGGGGATTTGGTGTTGAAATGGGATGCCAGGAATGAAGACAGAGGAAAGCATGGAAAATTCGACCATTTATGGTTGGGACCTTTCAAAATTGTGGCATACCATGGAAATAATTCATATATGCTACAGGAACATAATGGAGATCGCGTTGGTGGGGGACCTATGAATGGTAGGTTACTCAAGCATTATCTCTCTTGAAGAAGTTTTCACCCTTCCATTTCATTGTATATAACCATTTTTGTTTTTCATTTGAAGCAATTGAAATTAAGTCAGCAGAAATTGAATTCTGAAGCGAAGGCCCTAAGTTATGTTGAGTATAACTGGAGTTATGTGAAAAAAGTTTCATGAATAAGTTGTTGATCGATTTAGTCGTATGAGTGAAATAAGTCCCAATGGGCGGGCACTTAGTCTGTCGTTCTTTGCTACCTCGTTGGGAGGATAACATCCCCATTTGGAGCCCATGTTAGTCACCATTAAATTTTTTATGTGAAATCAAGATTTCAAAATCTAGCGGAATGCTAAATCGGTTTGGAAGCCTGATAAACTTAGGAAAATGGATAAATATGGGAGGAAAGAGATAAATCTGGCAGGAGCATTGAGATGATCAAGCATGATGCATCACGGATTGTGAGGTCTCAATATCAACTGCCGATAATTATTTCAGGAGGAGAAGTTGCTCGTGGGTTAATTTTGGAGAGTGGGCCCAAAATTTAAACCACCATTTTCTTTCAGGGTTACGTGGCATTACCTGGTGCATTTTGAGGCTAAAAGAGGGTTTCCTCAAACCACTATCACACGCCCCCGAAAAGTGGAAAAGTATGAAAGGGAATTTTTTCATTTATTTTAACTGATTATTATTTCGAACACTAGACCGTTAGAACCTTGGCGTGACCCTCGTCTTTCACATGCAGCTCAACAATACACCAATTGCATGTCATTTCTACTCATTCCCAGGTATTTTTCACCACAACCATGTATCCCATCATAACCTTAGTAACTGAACAAGATCCTTTGGAAAATGAAGAAGCCCTAATTGACCAAGATTCAGACATTGTTTATATTGAAATCACTATTTCTCCTATCTTTGTCTCGAGAAGAAACCTTTCCAATAAAGGAGGAAGACGTATATCATTCCTTAACGCAGTCCAGGCCACCATAGTCCCTTATGTTGTCTAAATTTCTTTCCCATTTCCCAAATTTATAGTTTGGTGTGTCGAATAGTATTCCCATGAAGAAAGAGTCATTGTGAATAAACGAGGGTATGAGGTATTGTGTAGGGTAGAGAGTCTATCAATTCAGGAGTCCCTTGATATACCAGAGTCTTTTTCCACAAGTTTTGAACCTTTCAATGAAGAAATGATGATTAGGGTATATAGAGAATGTCCATCAGAGGTCCACGATCTATTTTTACAAACAATTATCAAACCTGAACATTTTTCATAAGGTTTGTATTTGCCGATGAATGCAAATATAATGATTATCGAAGTCCAATGGGTCTTCTCCCTATTCAGTCAAGTTTTAGGTCTAGACAATGACAAATATTTGGTTGAATTCATGCTTGGTTTACTTTTATTTTATTTTTAAGTCGGAGTCTGGTCTATCAGTCTGTATCAGTTTTGATCAATTCCTAGTTGATAATATCCATAAACAGCTAGTGAATTTTCTCTCTCTAATACATTTCAGATACTCCACCTATTTGTTGAGAATTTTCCTAGAAACCAACAAGACAGAATTTCCTGAAGAATCATTTGTGTCAACTGAATGTAAAATGATTACATTGCTTATATTCATCAACAAAGTCATGTCCAGAGTTTAAATTTTGATTTTCAATACCATCCTACCTAGATTTTTGAATGACATGAGGAGCCATCTATAGCCAAATCCAGAGAACAAAGTGGGGGATTGGGTACTATTCATGCACTCAACAATAATATGAGTTTAGGGATGTCATGAATCCCCTTACCTATTTCCTATTTTTCTAACTCCTAGAATCTTTTCCCTTGAATTCATCAGGCTGAGAATTCTATCTAAGGCAGAGAACTTCCTAAATTTGCACAAAGCCTCCAACCTCAAGTTCCCTTTTATCATTGGCCCCTTCATTGTCAAAGCCAGACCATGTTTATCTCATATTCAATCAAAGCTCAAAGATTTTGTTTTTCCACAGCTAAAGGGAAGAAGGTATGATCCACATCAAATCATATCCAAGAGAAGATTGATGAAAAAACATGTCCCTTATGAAGATGAACAGGTTGAGGGTTTTTATAAGTTGGAAAACCTAGAAGTTTTTGTTGATATGGAAACAATATTGCAACCAATTAAAACACATCAAGTGGAGGCAACCCTGCAACAAATTCAAACACAAAAATATTCTCAAAAACTGATAAGGAAAGTCCATAAGATAAGTGTTTATAGAAAGAGAAGCAGTTAAGAGGCCATGGGCATCAATGATCAACAGACTGCTCCTAAGAATATGAAAGTTTCACAGCCAACACAAATTGTGGATTTAGAGGAAGAAGAGCCTAGAGAGAAAGTAAATCTAGATATGGTGGAAAGTGGTACCAGCATTGTAAAGGTTGAAAAGGAAAGTAAACTCCAAACTGAAGGTGGCTCAAGAACATTTAACAACAAGAAATACATCCTTGATGAAACATCTTAGGAAGTTTATCAATATAGAGAATATTTGGCAAAACAATATGCTGGGAAGGGTAATATAGCTCTGGGTGAGATGAGGGATTTAGTCCCTGAAGTGGAAAATATTTCTCAGCACAAATCTTCTATGTTCACAGTAAGGGATGTTGAAAAGAGAACCTTTAACATTGTTGTTGCAAATGAAGACAAAGTATCTGAAATAAAGATAAGATATGACAATATAAGTGCTCCAGACAAGGTCAAATTCCATAAGCATACCAGTGATATGTTGTATTTTGATTACTTGATTTTAATCTTGAACAATTCAAAACTATCATCTTATGCAATGTGTTAGCACAAGAATATGCAGCTAGAAGAGGTATGCCTCTCCATAAGCAGCTAAATAACCTACACAGCCTATACAGACTTCTAGTACTTAATGTTCATATCTTTAGGTTTTCACAAAGAATTAATCCCTTCAACAATAGTAGCGCAGACATTCTGTAGCGCTATGGCGCTACGGAATAGTCTATTTTTGATATTCCACCAGTTTGCTACCCACGATGTTGTCGAATCGCCTAAGACTGATGATGTTTCTACTACTCGAGGTTGCTACCCATTATGCACATGTCCAAGTGAAGGTGCTACGTATTTTGATGGTTCTACCTAAATTTTGACAGAACACACAGGTGGGTACTACCTAAATTTTGACAAGAGACACAGACGGGCGCTACCTAAATTCGCTACCTAAATTCTGGCAAAAAACAAACTGTGTAGAGACGTTTCTGCCAGTTTTGAGTGACAAACTTAAAAATTTTAATATGAACATTTGAGAAGGTATTTTAGAAAATGGGAGGACATTTTTGTTCATCACATACCAAATAACAAAAACCTCTCTCAGTTTTTCAAAATGTGCTATGGTCAAAGATTTATTTGACATAGAAGTGGTGCTATGGAATGTGTTGCTGAAACTCTGGTTTAAGACTGTTGAAATGCCATTTTTGACCAGTTGACTTCTAGAAAGATTTCTTGGTGAACTAAGATGAATTTTCAAAATACAGAGTTTATTTTCAATCATGGTCCTATGAACATTAACCTCTTTCATTTTTCACAAAAGTGTCACGGATTGGGAGATTCGAAAGAATCTTTGAGCCCTATGTTTTCAGTTTTCGTAATTTCCTGTTTAAGACATGTTTTTGTGACACCTGTTGAGACCAGATGGAGATGAATTTAAAGCAAATGAGAGAAGTTTTTGTTCATAACGAGTTTATATACAAAAAACGTTCTCATATTTTACACATATGTTATGTTTTGAGAATTACAAGTGGCGTTTGAAAGCCTATTTTTCATAATTTTGCCTCCTGAAAAGAAGGAAATTAGTTAAAACGTGTCATTCTCTGTTTGTAACTATTTTTATTTTTGGAAAGGGGTTGGAGTTCGAATTGGTGAGCTGGAAAGGACCTATGGTGCTATATATTTCATGGTACAAGAGTAAAGTAGGGTTAGAATGAGCTAGGGGAAGGGGGCTTTGGACTTAGAGGAATTCAGAATGGTTATCACTGTGTTCTTTTCTTCTCTTTGTATTTGTTCAAACTTGTTATTCCTTATCAATGGAGATCAATTTTTATTTTTCCATTTCTATCTTTCTATGTGTACTAATATTAAAGAGTGATTGGTTTACTCTTCTTCTTATTCATACAATGATTGAGTGATGTTCTTCGTTCTTTGCATTGGTGATACAGAATTTGTTAATACACAGATCTTTTACTGTGAGATGGTTGTTTTAAAGTGTTGGAAGTATCTCTGACATGTTCAGATCATAGTTTTCTTTTCTTCGTCCATTTATCAAGTCTATTTTCTAATCTGAAGTTGCTAAGGCCACTTTTGTTGAAGGATATATTTGGGAATGTGTACAGTAGATGAATTTGATTGTCCTTGTGGTCAAATCCTTGTGACTTTAAAGCTTATCTTTGAAAATTAAATTTGAATTCTTTGCATGTTACCAAGATCACCTGATTACAGTCTAGGGTGACTCTTAAAGTGATAACACAATGAAATTGGAAGGAAAATTGAGGCAGGAAAAGGAAACTACTAGAGCTTGGCATACTGAGGTAAAGAGGTTGGAATCTAAAGTCCCTCAAGGGTTGAAATCCTCATTGGATGAGAAAAACAAATTAATTCAAATTTTTAAGAAGAAATTGAAAATATCTGCTACAGAGCATCCACAAACAACAGAATTGGTTGATCTAGAATAGGAAAAGGAAACACTTCGTCAAGAGAAATTGGACTACAAGGCTAGGGTGTTGCGGCTAGAATGAGAAAAGGTGAAATGGTCACAAGAGAAGACATAACTGATAAACAAGGCTATAGTTGTAGCTCATGCTACAGAATTTCGTTCAAACACTGAAGGAATTGTCCAGGCTATGTCACAAGTTACTTTGAAATAAGGAGAAATCAAAGGGCTCAAAGGAAGCATAGAGAAATTGAAGCAAGAAATGCAGGAAAAGGATGAAAAGATAGCTCAATTTCAAAAAGAGAATGGAGTCTTGCAAGAAAGAATAGACAAATTGAAGATGAGGTTAAGAGGAAAAATCTTGTTGCAAGGGGCCAAGAAAATCATCTTGGACTCTATAGTTGTTGAATCTTCCAAGTTCAGAGTATATTTGAATTTCATTAATGATAAAGACAACATAGCCATCACATCCAGAAGTAGGTGCACTGTTGTGAATGAAACTTTAGCAAAGAAACCATCAGAATGGGCTCAAAACGCCATAAATATAATCAACTCCATTCCTAATGCAGACCTTCATACTATTGGGGTTAAAGACAGAACTACATTGATTATCTAGGCCAAGAGGGTTATTGCTAAACATAACATGTTGAAATCAGTCCAATCCAAGGCAACACAGGTGGAGTAGAGTAAACAGGAGTTCAAATATTTGTTTGAAGAATTGTTTATCAAATTTATTCCACCATTTTGGGATGGAAAGGGAAAATTGAATGATCAAGAAGAATACAATGCTCGTTTGACTCATTGCAGAATGGATCATTCCAAGGTCGAAACCCTGGAGGAAAATATGAAAGGAGCTACATTAGTTGAGTGTCTGATTATAGACTTTGAAATTCATAATCAATTCAAAGCAGTCAAGCTTGGATTTCCAGTCATGTCATATGATTCCTGCATTGACCTGGAGATTTTGATAAATAAAATGATAGATTATGATATCCCCTCTGACTTGTAATGGAAGGAGATAGTGTAGTTCGGAAAGACAAAATGCAGTTTTCTAGGGTCCAGAAAATGATGTCAAGGTGTCACTAAAGATGGAAGATCATGTGGAAGACCAAAGCAGAGAAAGTGGTGAATAAAGAAAATGAAACACCAGAGGAGCCAGAATCCAGATCAAGAAACTTTTCTTGCTTATCATTGTAATCGGTTTCAAAACCAAAACTGTTCTTTGTAATCATTGTAATCGGTTTCAAAACTGAAACGTTTCATTTTAATCATTATAATTGGTTTCAAACCGAAGGAACTCAGATTGTATAAATATTAGGAGTTCCAAATGTATTATGGGTTGGCAGAAGTGCAAGGGAACGTCTTTAGATATTTGGAACTTGAATGTAATTTTTTGAAGCTGAATAGAATGCACATGCATATGTCCTAAAATTCCCATGAAAAGATTATAATGGTGGTGGTCTGAGTTTCATCTCCTTTCTTCGTATGTATTTCCTGTGTGTTTAAATTACATTTTCATTATATTTTGTTTAAATTGGATAGTTAAAGGCCCAGAATTCATCTTGTGATGCTCTCGTCTTAAGCAATTTAAACTATGTTAAGTTCTTCCTAACTAAGTCAAAATTCATTTATTTAATTCTCTGATACAGTTATATGTTTTTCCTTTCTTCTCACACTCTGCAAATTACAATGTATAACTCAGATTTATCACCTCATTTAGCCTTTATCCTTTGGAGATTTCTACCAACCATTCAGTGCTTCCATTGATTTTCAGAAGTTTGACTCCATAGCCCTAAGTGTCCCTCCCCTTCCTTTCCAGCAAAATTTTAAAAAACCCTTCAAAACAAAAAAAAAAACCTAGCCAGTGATTTGTTAAAGAAAACCCATCTATTAAAGACCAAGTGACACGAGAGAGACATCTCTGAGCTGAGCATGCTAGTACCTAGCTCTCAAGTGGTTTGTATGTTACCTCTATCGTTTGTTTTATCAGTCAAACAAATTTACAGAGTGCTAACAGGGTGTCTATTTACTTTTGAGAGTGATTAACAGTCATTTATCTTCTATTAATATGTTGACTCAACTGATTTAAATCCTTTACTAAGTTAATATATCTAGACATGTCACTAGCAGGGTTAAGAGTTCTCGATGGAACTTAATTCTACTTCTAGTGTTGTAAGGATAAGTAATTGTTATAACCGGATGTTGTCGACTCGGTGATAGAATGATCTTCTCCTCTATCATTTCTTATACAATTAATAAGTGTATTTTCAATCAATCTAGGAGACATAGAAAATTTTACAATAGTAAGGAAAATTCGCCAATTAATCATCAAGAAGTAAACCAAATATAAGGTTATTGGAGAGAGTAGAGGTCATTTGTCACTCAGCAACAATTTCCTGCAATAATTAAGAAAGGCTCACTAGTAACGATATTGAGGATGATCTGGCTTGACCAAGGTTGCATAAAAACTGCTAAAGGTTACATTAGCTATTTACTAGGAAGGAGCACTATGAGTTCATTCAATCCAGTCTGATAATCTAGTAAGGGCGATAGGTTATAATTGAACTCCTGAGCTTGTGCTTATCAAATCTGTGTTATTGATTTCATCGAAAATTTAATTTTTATGTACCCACTCTACAAGTCAGAAGACCTAAATTTTATGGGTGGAGAGACCAACGAAACATAGATGCAGAGACAAATTGTGGGTCAATCTGAAATGTTATTAAATGAGTTATGTATAAACTAGAGAGACATTCAGTTTTTATGATGTGATCCTACTTCCATTGTATCGAATTAAATCATTCGGTCTAAGATGCATTGGGACCGTTTAGAAACCTAATGAGAAAAACAATTTGATCGCGAATAACCATATTAAACCTAAGTTTTTTTGGAAATTTCTAATAACCAGAGATATTACAATAAGTTAAATTGGAATTATAAACCTAGACTGCATTCCACTACTTTAACCCTCGCTGGAACATTTTAGATCTATGAAATTTTACAATATGTAATAGAACCGGTAGAAATACAATAACTAGCACCAAAATGAATTAACAATTGTGGTGAGAATAAATGGAATCATCTACCGTAGTTTTATTGATATTTTGTTTTTATAAGGAAGGATCAACCATGGTATATAATAAACACACAATTTAATTACTATTAAATCCACGGTCATTTTCATCAATTTAATAAAAAAATTCGCATTATTCGACAAAACTATCACATACCATTAATCAATAATAAAAAAATATTGTTACTTAATTTTAGGTCATTTAATGTTTAGAACTAGAATTTTGGTCATCCCTTTCATTCACAATAAATATAATTATAGATATATAATGTTAATCAATATCCCGAAATACTTCCATGAGCTTCATGCATTTTTATTTCACAAAATACAAGAATAAAATTAACATATAAATTTTTTCTAAATGCATAGATCCACTCCTTAAATCTATGCATAAATCAATGGGTATTACACATGAGGAGTGTCTCGGAATTCTAATAATTTAATCAATTACAAAATGTATATTATAATCTTTTATCGATTATAAATAAACAAAACAATGAAAAATATTGTAATCAAAAATGAATTGTTGATGTTCTTTAATCAATATTCTTGCACAAGTCCTCCTTTCTCGCTAATCTGAATACCTCACTGGTACCTCCCAGCCAATTCTAGGGGTACGGTTCTCCCCCATTAGCCCCCCGAGATACAAAGGGGCCACACACAAGAACCATAACACAATAGCTTCCAAGCTTGCCTTGCAAGGAAGAGCTTCCAATCTTTCTCAATCTTGAAATCCCAACTCTCACGATTAAAACACATTCAAACCAAATTTTGGTAGCTTAACAGTACTAAGCAAAGTGAGATCCATTTCCCTTCTGCCCCATTTCTTTTATAGAATAATTCTCAATGACACTTGTCCACATGCACAACTAATTCATTTTTAATAAGTAAATGATCCGTAAACGGGTCGAGTACTACTCTCCCAAATGTTTACAATGTGAGGATTTATAAATTGACTATGGCTTATACAGATTTTATTGAGCATATTAGTTCATTTTATCATAATGCATTAAAACACATAAGCATAAGTAAATTAACATAGAATGGAGAAAAGCAGGAATTAAATGAGAGAGACAATCGATGTTGATGCTTGGAGTTCACCCCTCCCACCTCTGGGGCTCGTCTCTAGGCGTGCTCCAGCCTCGAATCACATATCTTCTATATCCCTTCTTCAAAGTGAGCTCTCAAAACTCTCTTACATTCAGGGACTATGGCTCTTCATTAGCTCACCACTATGGCTTTCAATAGCTAAGCACTCTCTCCTTTCTTTGTCCCCTTTTAACATGGCTCACATAAGGAATATATATAGTTTTCCTTACTCACTCTCCAACTAAGAGCATTAATTACAAGATCCACAATTGTAGGATCTGATTACAAGAAGGAAAAACAAGATCCTTAAAGTAGGATCTTCAACCATCTTAGGCTTAAAAATGGAAAGTCTCAAAACTACCCAAAGACTTTCCAACCGTGCCCTTGATTCTCTCAACCTACAATTGACAAAAAATGGCAAATTGGTGTGAGGTGGTTTCTCACATGAAAACCAATTTCCATAATTAATAAATGAATAATATGTGAGACAATTTTTCTCTCACAAATATTAATCATTTAATTACAAAGTGAATAATTAAAATGAGTTATTAAAGCTCATAAAATGCATAATTAAATGCATGAGCACTTCATAAAAGCATTAATCAAAACTAATATAGAACATTACATAGAATATTTTTCCCACAAATGCATAATTAAATGCGTGAGAAATAAAACTCAAGAATGTATCACTTAAACACTTTTGTCGCAACCTTGAAATCAACATGGTGCAAATTAAGTATTTCTTTCACGTGCGGAGATCCATTAGGATCACACCTCCCCACAAAGAAACTTTTGGTCTCCAAAAGTATTAACTCTATCTGTATGCAAATGTCCTTAAAAGGTGCATTCTTTCAAGACTCTTTCACACATGTACTTCAGAATCATAATGCAAATCCAACACTTGCAACTGCTGCAACGCAAATGTTTGAAAAAGGCACATCCCCTCAAGACTCCTTCACCTATGTTCCTCGGAATCGGAATGAAAACGCCCACATATGCAACTGATGCAACCTGTAATTGATGCTAACCTAGATATATGACTGATCATACCTGTTTACATTTTTTTGAAACACTTGCCAAGGGTTTATAACCACACTCATTGGTCAAGTTTACATGAAAATGCCAAAAATAGACTTGCCTCAATCAACTTTTACAAAGAAGCCAACAAGGCTTAATGTGAAAAAATACGCCTCTCACTCTTCCCTCCGCATGTAGAGTGGCTAAACAAGCCTTTTCAATGCTTCATAATCATATTTTACATGGAAATTACATGCTTCAAAATAAAACGAAGGCTCAAGACCATTACATGGCCAACACATCAAATCTGATGTCAAAATTTGCACTATGGTGAGAAATCCTCATGGAAAAAATGTACTAGAGGTGGAAGTTCCCAAAATCCAACTACAACATTACGAGCATCATTTCCAAAGTGCCCCTTCCATGTCATCTTTCCACATGGTAAATATTTTTTAAATAGTTCACATAGAATAACTATAATGGACATACCTATTTTGCAAAGGTGCCCTTGGAATTTGGTCTTCGGTTTATGGTTCCAATGATCGTATCTCGACAATCAATACTTTGGCCTCCATGCTAACGTTCATGATGTTGTGGCATGTCTTTGGCTCTCAATCTTATGATTGACCCTTTGTACAAAGGTTTATAGAACCTGCAATTAAAACCAAGTTTCTCCCATCATACCACAACACATATATTCAAGTGAGAAATTCGATGGTCCAAAAACCAAACCTCGATCTGTGGTCTTGGTTCCATGGCATGGGTTCTCTGCAACTTGGCGGTAAGCAAACAGTGGCAATGCCAAAACTTGTCAATTGTATAACCACTACTACATATGTCATTCAATGGATAGACAACCGCCACTAATCATGCCATGGTCGTTGGCCATGAAATCAATGTCAAATCCATAACCAACGGTGGGCTTCGGCCAAAATCACAAAGCGGTTAGTAGAGGGTGAAACTCGCCAAAGCTGGGATCTTGCCACTTTTTATGGCCATCAATCTGAGTGATCATCAAATGGAAAATCGTTGTAATTTATAGACATTGCCCTCTACAAACTGCTCATTGAAAGGCACGATGAAAAGAACAATCATGTGCTAGGAACAATTGTCTGAACGATTAGTTTTCGTAACAGAATAGTGACAATGATGCTTATGGGAAGACATGTGCGCCTGATAAATTCACATGGAACCACCACGTTGGCTTCTAGAGAAATATCACAAGAAGTAGGCGACGTGATTTTGGAGGTGTATTCAAGATTTGGTGGGATTTTCCCATGATCTTTTCCTTGATCTATGTGGAGACGTGGAAGAAATTTGTGGTAATGAACTTTGAGACTTCGAATTTTGAAGCACCTTTGACTATGATGGAGTAGATCCGATCCCCGTGCTTCTTCCTTGTAAACCCCATTCTGTATGTAGATGATAACTCTCTGTGGATTGCCGTCAGGAACTGAGTTTATAGCATCTTGTATACGTCGAAAATCTGCAACTCCCGTCTAAGCAACGGTTATCACTTTGGATGGACCATCTACATTTCCATATTCAAATGATGTTCTGTTGGAAGAATTGGTAAAGTTGTTGGAGATGGCTTCTTGTTGTATCATTTCCAACCATCTGTCGAAATCACGTTCTCCCAGGTTCGTACCGTTGCCCTCAAATTCATTTGCAGTTTTCCCTAAAAGATGCTGGAAACCATGAGCTCCATCTGCAAAAGGAGTTCTGCTCAATTTTGGAAGATCAGTGCCCAGAACGACGGGATAGAATTCCATGGAGAACAATGCAAATACAAAGATGGTTCCAATCCCCATTTTTGAATGCTTCCCGTCATAGCCAAACCTGTGAATATAGATGAGGAGATGATCTCACAAAGCTTGTGTTGCTAGTAGATCGACATTCTAATGTTCTCAGTATAATCCTTACCACCGAGGGCAAGGAAAGCAGAGAAATGGCGACCAGGTGCAGTTGGGAGGAAGATAAGGAACAGTAGATCGCCGACCATTATCGAATGAAGGCAACTTTCTCATCCGTTTGTTTGTGTGATTTTTCCATGTTGGATTTCTATGACCCTTCCTTGGCCAATTTTCCGTACTTCTTGATTAGAGTTGCGGAAGAATTGCGAGTGTTTTCCATCAAAAGAGGGATACCTGTCCCCATAAAACTTCGAAATTTTGCAACATAGCAGAAACAAAACTTGCAGAAACATTCTGAACTCCTTACCAAACCAGCACCAAGCACTTTCATCTTTTAATCGTGCTTTTCCAATGGTGGATGGAGCCTCCTTATTCACAGGCTCTTTTACATTATGCTTGTTTGACTTGTGGCGAATTCGAGGTGCTGTTTTATCATACAATATTGCTTGATTTTGAGAAATTGCATAAATTCTTTAGATCTTCCATTCCATTGTACATTCCTTATAGGAGGATATGAAAGGTTCTTCTTTTGCTTGGTCTCACTTCTCATGGACACATCAGTCTTCTTAACCCACATTTTATTTTTTTGATGCTTAACTACATCACGGTTAGAAAATCTATGGAAACAATCATTTCTCTGCTATACGAAGAACTTGAATGATTTTTATACCTTCCTGAATTGTCCTTGAACTGATGAGGACTAATTGTCTTGATTCCCTTCTTGGAATCGATGGTGAAGAGATATTTCGCTTCAAAAATTTGAAGGCATTCTCCCTTTCTCTTCATGTCCACGTAACCCGAGCACGCAAATGGTTGGCTGGTACAACCTCAATGGTAGGTGACTCCTTGGCCATTAATTTCAAGTCCACCTCCTCTATACCCCATATTCGTGAGGATCTTCATGCCAACATTAGTTTCATATGGAGAAAACAAAACATGAAGAAACATCATATACCTTGGTTTGAGATGCAGCATCCATCTTCTCAAACTTTTGTAACTTAGCCAATAACTCATCTTTGTCTCATAGCATCTCTTGAAGCTCTTGCTTCTCCCCTTTAGCTACTTGCAAAAGTCTTCTCAATTCTACATTGTCATCTTGAATGTTGTCATTGATCTCTTGCAACTCTTGCATTCTTTAAGCGTGCTTCGCTCCTCTGCCCATCATGCAAAGAAGTCACCTTCGATGCCACTTGATATGTAAACGGGTTGAGTACTACTCCCAAATGTTTACAATGTGAGGATCTTTAAAGTGACTATAGCTTATACAGATTTTATTGAGCATATTAGTTCATTTATCGTAATGCATTAAAACACATAAACAAAAGTAAATGAACATAGAATGGAGAAAAACACATGAAGGAAAATAAGAGAGAGACAATTGATGTTGATAGCGGAGTTCACCCCTCCACCTCTATGGCTACATCTCTGGACCTGCTCCAACTGGAATGCGGATCTTCTATATTCCTTCTTCAAGGTGAGCTCTCAAAACTCTCTTACATTCAAGGACTATGGCTCTTCATTAGCTCGGCACTATGGCTTTCAATAGCTAACACTCTCTCCCTTTCTTTCTCCCCTTTTAGCATGGCTCGCATAAGGAATATATATAGTTTTTCCTTACTCACTCTCCAACTAAGGCATTAATTACAAGATCCACAATTGTGGGATCTGATTACAAAGAAGGAAAAACAAGATCCTTAAAAGTAGGATCTTCAACCATCTTAGGATTAAAAATGGAAAAGTCTCAAAGCCACCCAAAGTTTCCAACCATGATTCCATACTCAACCTACAATTGAGGAAAAGGCCTTAGAGTGTGTGGTGGTTTCTCACATGAAAACCAATTTCTATAATTAATAAATGAATAATATGTGAGACAAATTTTCTCTCACAAATATTAATCATTTTAATTATAAGTGAATAATAATAATGCATGAGGTTATTAAAGCTCATAAAATGTAATTAAATGCATGAGCACTTCATAAAGAATTAATCAAACTAATATGAAAATGCATGAAGTATTTTTCCACAAATCTTATAATTAAATATTGAGAAATAAAACTCAAAGAAAGCATCATTTTAATCCACTTAAACACTTTTGTCTCCACCTTAAAATCAACATGGCGTAAAGTTCTTTCAAGTGGAGATCCATTAGGATCCATTAAATTAAATGATTATTCACCCAACACATGTGTCACATTCTCCCAAAGTTGCACATGTATTTACCCTTTTTATTTTATTTAAAAATCTATTTTTCCTCACATTCCCCAATATGTTCCTATTTTGGCTCTTAGTTGTCCCTTTGTTCCCCAAATTCTCATTTTGATGGGTGTCTCCTAACTAGATCTTAGTAAAAGTTGGATTATCAATCTTCTTAGTTAGACTGAGTGGTAGTTTGACTCAAGATGTTATTGTATGTGTACACCTATTCTCTCATGTTATTATTTATTTCTTTTAAAAATCTCTTTATTATTTTCATTCACACATGTGCATTTTACTCAACAACATCAATTTTTACATTTATACTTTTCACTAGGTTTGATTTTATATCAATTCTTTTAATTTATTTAATATTTTATTTAGTCTCTCATTTAAGCTTAGACTTAGACTGGTCTTAGGCTTAGGATTAAACTCTTGTTAGGCTTCTAGTTTATAATCTACTGATTAATTAATACTATGTTCTAACAAGGTATAAATATTTCATTAAATTCTCTAGACCATCTATATTTATTGACTCACATTCTAATTATGTGACATGTCCTTCAAGGTGCCACCTTCATGCTCAAAGTGCCAAATGCCTTGGTGGTTTTGGAAGTTTTTTTGACTCTTGGAGTCAACACTCCAATCAATTGACCTTATGAGACTAAGGGCTTCTAAGGAATAAGAGTTTTACCTTGTGCGGACCCCTTAGATTTCCTGGTGAGTGATTGTCTCAGTCTGCCCCCATGACATTGTGTACTTCTCTAACTAGGTAATCATTAAACTCTGATCCAGTCCGCGATGGAATTGATAATAGTTTGTGACGGGGATGTTTCCACACCTATCCCTCAAATGTCTGGATTTATGTGCATGACCCTTTACTCCTTATGTGAGTTGGATTAACAAACATCATCAAGATTGCATCCAGCGATGAAAACAATGCCAATAATCCATATACATAGATCATAATGTAATAAATCATATCACACGATGTGTAAAATGAAATGCTCAATCAAAATACAATCCTCGACTCAATCTGAGTCCAAGGAAGTCCATTATTCCACCGGCATCCATAGCTTGTCATGTGTCTTGCACACTATGGAGAACTCGTCAATAATATATATCAATACATACACATATGAAAGTAAAAATGAATTACAATACATCATCAACTTCATATATAACTCATAATCGAAGCGAAATCATAATGTGTACTACGGTGGATCACTTGCATGAAGTGACCTCAAGGAAATAGAATCCAATATAGAATTGTGATCAGTGGTATGAGATGTTATGTTTAAAAATCATAGCAATTTAAAAACAAAATATTAAATAATAGTAAAAACTGTAAAAAAATCCAAAAAAAAACTTAAAAACCAAAACTAGACCCCCAAATAAACCAAAATGCAATTTTCTTTTAAATAAAATTAAAAAATAAATAATAAAACTAAAAATGAAAAAAACTAAAAAATCAAAACAATTTAACAAAAAAGTAATGGGGGAGGGAGATTCTTGGGATCATGTCTTCCCCCATGGGCCCTCCCTCTCCTCCTACCCTCCCCAACCAAGACCATTGTGGAAAAGAACTCTATAATTGACCCTCAAATCGAAAGTGATGCTACTAGTAGAATCAGTTTTTTGGATTAAAGGTACACTTAATTAGCTTGATGACCTTGACAACTTGTACAATTGTAGATAAAAAAAGTCAAAATTGGCTCCTAAATCATTACTTTAAAAATCAAAATGTTATTTTTTTAATTTATTAAAAATAAATAAAATTGGGAAAAAATATATAAATAAAGCTTAAAAAACCTCTTAAAAAATCCATGATTTAAAAATAAAGATGAAAAATGTTAAAAACTAAAATGATCAAAATAAATGGAATTTAAAACCAAAAGACTCCCATTTGTCTCCCTCCCTCCCTCCCCTCCTACCCTCCCTCCTCACACCCTCCCCTCCCTCCTCCCCTCCCTCCTCGCACCATCCATAGACCACCACAGCAAGCGGTGTGTTTGCAACCCACCACTCTTTGTAGTGGGCTATGAATGAGTCAATGAGGAGGATTGAGAAGTATGTTTAATAACCCATTGCCTGGCAGTGATCTGCGAGGTGGCATGGCGAGGGTAAAGAGAGACGAGGGAGGGAGGCTGAATACGAGAATCACCCTACCCCCAAATTACTTATTTTTTGTTTTGTTGGTGTTGGTGTGTTTTTTCCTCCTAAGTACTTTCAATTTTTTAGTTTCTTAGTTTTAATTTGTTTTGTTTTCTTCTCCCTTTTTTATATTTTTCATTTTTTATTTTTAATTCTTTTATTTTTTTTTAACTGTTTTTTTTTTTTTTTTTTTTTTTTTTTTTTTTTTTTGTTTAATTTTTTGTTTCATTTTGTTTTTTGTCGTTTTAAAAAAAAAACTAAATTTTTTTTGTTTAATTTTTGTTTTCATTTTTTGTTTTAAATTAGGTTATAATTTTTTTAAGAGGTAGTTTTTTTTCATTTTTTAAAACTTGTTTGGGGATTTTTTTTTCCAATTCATTTTTTAACATAAATTTAAAAAATAATAATTAATACATAAATTTTAAAGTAACAATTTATGAGCCAATTTTGGGCTTTTTATCTGTAATGGTACTGGTTGTCAAGACAGTTTCAATCAAGTTGTAATTTTAACTCCAAAAACATTGTGCTACTAGTAACACCACCTTTTGATTCAAGAGTCATTTTTAAGTTTTTCATCTGCTATGGTATCGGTTGTCAAGGCCATGATTTCCATCAAGTCATAATTTAAACTACCCCCCCAAAAAAGGGTGTTACCAATAGAGCCACTTTTTATTCATGGATTGATTTTGGTGTTTTTTACCCAAAAATACATGGGTGTTTTGGGCTAGATTTTTCATTTTGAAGTCACAATTCTTGTTACGTTTGTGACTATGATGGTGTTGAAAACTCATGTCTAAAGCCCAACGTGAAAGCTAATACTTGGAAGAATTCATGCTCAAAGTGTTTGCCATGATTAAACACCATTTTTTAGGAAAATTGGAGTGAGTAATGACATGTTTAAAGAAGAAGCAAGCAATTGTGTGAGAAGTTTTATCAAACATTAGAATCACTTTGACCCATTTGGTTAAATAATCAATGCCACAATGATGTAGTTGTGACTTCCAATAGATGCACAATGGAATTCTATAAACTCAATCCCTCATTTACAAAAGGGACCAACTATGATAATGGGATGAAAAGGATTGGGAATTTGAACTGGAATGGATCATTATATAATTTTTCATCTATTTTGGTACCTTGTAACTGGAAAAAATGGAGCTATTGCCTTGTAGGGCACATTTTAGGGGGTAGTTCCCACTTTGGTGATTTGGAATATAGAACCTTTTGGAGCTTGTATGAGGCCTTAAATGGCCATTTTTGGGGTCAAAACATTACAAGTATGGCTCTTAACTTCTTGACAATGTTCTACACTTCAATATATTTCCAACAATGCAAATACCACCTCAATAAGAGTTCATCGTGCAAAAGGTATGACTCCCCCAAGTTGACCTATCCTATTGACCACCATGGTATTGTGCAAATGCCATGTTGGCTTCCATTATTCATAAATGTAGAGCTAATCATGTGTGGAATTTCAAGAAGATTCTAGAGGGATGAAAACCCTAAGTTTGAGGCATGAAAAAAACCTGACCCTAAATGACTATCAAACTATGTTAAATATTGTGCATCTAGGAAAATAATGAGTTCCATTCTTATTGTATTGAGTGTTGTTCCAAAGGAGAGTAGAGCATTGAGAGTGGGATATTGAAGTATAATAGAGGAAGTAGGAGATCATATACTAGCCATACTATCCACAATATCCATTGATACTCCATAGTAAGTACTCACGGTTTTTCTTATATTGGGTTTTACCAAGGTACATCCTCTGTTTATTGAGTGATGGTGTGTTATTTTCTTGTCTCTTTCATTTTAGTTTTAGTTTATTTAGTATTTCATGCATTAAGACAATAACATTAAATATGGAATCTAAGTAAAACATAATATAATAAGATATTTCATACTATTGTAAGAGTTTTTGAGATGACCTATTTCAATGGAATATCCATGGAAATTTATAGATCGAATTGGTATCAAAGTAGTTTTCATCGGGGTTTTTGTGGGAAGTTGCAGGATCTGAAAGTTGGCATAAAGTTTGAAAACCTTTCCATGGTGGATGAGTATAGTAACAATCCACACGATGAGTCAAAGGAGAGATTTTCAAAGATGGAGCCATAAGTCACTAGCATCTCTCACAATATGTCCATTCTCATGATGGATCTAAAGAACAAGTTTGAACCTTTTGGGGAGTTTTTTGGATTTAACTCAAAATATGGATCAAATAATAAATTTGGAGATAACAAAACCCTTAAAAAATGAGTAATAAAAAGGGGAAAATAAAGAAATACCAAGACCTTTTCCATCACTTCTTCCTACTATATATTTAAAGTCAAAATGAAAATGGACATCAATCCCTACCAAGGTGATATTGATGCTATCAAGTTGAATCAATAGTTGCAATATTTAGAAGCTTATTTAAGTGTTCATAACAAAAAAAATAGAGAAAAATATTTCATTTGTTATATTGAATTTAGAAGGATATTCCCAAACTTGGTGGGAAAGTCACGTCAAGACACTTAGGCTGGAGGGTGATCCACTAGTAACTATTAAGTGAGAGGTTTTTAAAACCCTAATTAATCTTATTTCTACCCTATTGTATATGACGAGGACTAGTGGATTATTTTTCATGACTTCCAGTAGAAGCAAGGATAGAGTGTGTAGGGGTACACTATTCAATTTATAAAAATGTCCATTATGTTGGATATATATCCCAAGAACCTAGATAAACTCCTCAAGTATTTGGGTGGTCTACATATTCATTTATGGAGGAAAGTGATTGTCTTTAAACCTAGGATATTTGATGATCCTATGAGAAAGTACAAAATCTAGAGAATATGGGTAAGAATACTAAAGGACACCCAAGCGGTTACAAGCAGAAAAAACACCAAGATGCTTTCAAGGAGGAAGAGAAGAAGTGGATATGAAATGAAAAGAAGAAAATATCCACTACACATCAGTGCAAGGATCCAAAAAACCATTCTAACCATTGTAATATTGATTCCCACATCAAAGATAAGTGTTGGAAGATACATCCAAATATTAATCCAAAGAACCATAGGAAGGATGCCAATAATAATAACATGTTAGGTGTGGATTTAGAAAACTAGGTAGATAGTATATTAGATGTATATGAAAATATTGTCTGCACTATAATGCATAAGGAGGTGAATATGTGTAGCCTCCATCCCAAGGAAGAGAATGATATGAATAATATATTCCATGTTATGATATAGGTCAAGAAGACAAATATGGATGCTCTATTTGATCATGGTTCATAAGCCAACCTCATACCAAAATATTTGGTTAGAAAGATTGGATGGGAATTTTGTGACCATCCTTTATTATATACATCAGGATGGGTAAACAAGGATTTAAATCTTAGGTCCATTAAGCAATGCAAGATCAAAATTTATATAAGTGAAAACTATATTGATGAAGTGGAGGTAGACATAGTACCACTTGATGTGTATGGTGCAATTTGTATAAGCCTCTACATGTACATGAAGGATACAATCTTCATGAGGGAAGAAAAATGGTACTTCCTAATCAAGGATGGTCATTCCTTCCTCATCAATGCACACAAAGATAAATCCAATATCTCTCTGGTAAGTGCCAACCAAGCCAAGAAATTTATTAGTTCAAGTGGGAAGTTTCCATCACTCTTGTTAGTATAGAATTAGCTAGGAGATGAATAGGTAAAATTAAAGGCATCTCTACAGGGGATAATAAAGAGAAAAAACACTAGTTATAGGAGATTTTGTAGGTTTACAAATAAGTTTTATGGGATCCTAAATGTTTACCACCTAAGAGGGACATTGAAAAAAATATACAATTATATTCTAATTCCTCATTACCAAACATTGGGATATATAGATAGTCCATCTTGGAAGCATATGAAGTGAAGAAACATTTGTAGAACCTATTAGAGTAGGGAATAATTCAACCAATTACCTCACCTTGTGGCTCACCTATATTAATAGTACCCAAAAAGAATGGGAGTTGGAGATTGTAATGTCCCCATTTTTGGATTCCCTTACTCTGTAGTGGTAGATGACCTTATAGGTTTATGTCAACCTCATAAGAGGGGTAATGTGAGGTTAATAGTGAGCTCGGGTGGTTTGGAGGAGTTATATGGTGTTTTCAGAGGTCCTCTCATCATATTTAATTATTGGAATCATTCCAACGCAGTCAAATTTTGATTTTGTTGCATTTCAATCATTCTCGTAATCTAGGAGCATTAATGGGAATCGTTTTATGGATTGCACTAAGGTTGTCATTTTAATAATTTATCTAATAGGGGTACCTTGGTGTAATAAATCGTTGGAACCAATATGAAGAGATATAAATGATGGAGAGGATAAAAAATGACTTCCATTGCCCAAAAATTCTTTAAAGTTAAATAAATCACTTTTTGGAGAAAAAGGTTTAACAAATTAATAAAGTGATTTTACTAAAGTTAAATTAAAAATTTACTTAAGTTTACAATGGTAAAAGGGTTAGCAAAAGGGTGAACGGGGAAATAAAAGAGGAATGAGGGAACCCTCTCTCATTATTCATTATTATTTTCTAAAAACAAATTGGAGAGATATCTTGTAGCTTTGGCTCTTGGGATGAAAAACACTAGAGAAGAAGATTGGGTTCGACGGTGAAACTATCCACCCTAGTCGACCGTAGAGGAGAGATCATATGAATCTTTCATTGTGCTTCATTATGGTTGAGATTTCATCATTTAGCAGTGGGTTTTCCTTTGGTTGAGGATGGGTTTTTTTTAGGAGGATGCGTTAGCTTGTGGTTGTGTTTTTGGGCATTATGAGTTGTGTTTTCTCAACTTGGGGGCCGCGTTACTCTTGTGGGATGAATTTCAGCTATGGTGGTTGTATTTATTTTGGAAAGGGGGGCGATTCTAGTGTGGAGGGCGCATTACTGGAGCTGGGCCACTTTTGTTTTGTGGGAAGACTTTGTGTGCTAGAGGAGGATCGATTTTCTCCATTATTGAGGTTGATTTTATTTGCAGCAGAGATATATCAGTTGATTGGAGTCATTTGGTTATTGCATTGAGTATAATTTCTTTGTGGGGAGTTGTTCTTTCCAATATTTTGACCCAGTTGTAACAGGTCATGTTTAATGTAACATCACCTCATCCAACAATTATTTTTTTATGATAGCATAATTCCATGTTATGTTCAATTATTCTTAATAATTTTATTATGAGAACCTGTAAAAATTATGTTCACAATCATTTGTTTGATATTACATATAATGTTTATGGTGCTACCATAACAGGTTAGAGACTTCTTATCATTTTATTTCATAGTTCAATTATGATGTTAAAACAATTGGAAAATACTTCTCTCAATTGAGGTATTGTAATTTATGTTGTAATTTATGTTTTTTAACTTCAACACATAATCTGATTTATTGTTCATTCTTGCCCATGTACACATGGAAAATATTCCATATTTAAAACTAATAACTACTAGAAATATAGGTAAACTTTCCAATTTACCTCTACTACATAAACTTCATGAATACCATACTAAATCTTGATTTACATCTTTTGTTTATAAGTTCCATTGCTAATTATTAAACTCTTAATATATAAAACTTTTATATCCATAAAGGATATATCCCATACTTCTTCTCTAAGCATCAACACTTAGATTATTATTTGATCAAATTATTGCTCCCTCATCTCATCTCATCTCATCTCATATCATATCATATATATATATATATATAAGTGTTTAACTGCAATTTCACTTCTGATACCAAGGACTTGATTACACATCACGTCGAGATTTATGATATTGCATAATATGTATCCTTGCTTAGTAGTTGACCAGAAGTGAAATTGCAGTTAAACACTCATAGTTCTCTAAATAGGATTTAATGTGTGCCACGTCTTGGAACCATTTAAGTGGATTGATAGTCCTTTCACCAAACCAGTACCATCTCTATTTAATGTGGTGTGATATGTGAGCAGTCCATTCAATACTCTAGTTGAATGAAGAATAAACATTGTGCATTTTTCTCTATAATACAAAGGGTTTCATTTTGTAGTTTACTTGGAAACTAGATCTACCTATAATTACTATTTCCTTTACTGTATGAGTTATCTTCCNTCTGATTTATTGTTCATTCTTGCCCATGTACACATGGAAAATATTCCATATTTAAAACTAATAACTACTAGAAATATAGGTAAACTTTCCAATTTACCTCTACTACATAAACTTCATGAATACCATACTAAATCTTGATTTACATCTTTTGTTTATAAGTTCCATTGCTAATTATTAAACTCTTAATATATAAAACTTTTATATCCATAAAGGATATATCCCATACTTCTTCTCTAAGCATCAACACTTAGATTATTATTTGATCAAATTATTGCTCCCTCATCTCATCTCATCTCATCTCATATCATATCATATATATATATATATATAAGTGTTTAACTGCAATTTCACTTCTGATACCAAGGACTTGATTACACATCACGTCGAGATTTATGATATTGCATAATATGTATCCTTGCTTAGTAGTTGACCAGAAGTGAAATTGCAGTTAAACACTCATAGTTCTCTAAATAGGATTTAATGTGTGCCACGTCTTGGAACCATTTAAGTGGATTGATAGTCCTTTCACCAAACCAGTACCATCTCTATTTAATGTGGTGTGATATGTGAGCAGTCCATTCAATACTCTAGTTGAATGAAGAATAAACATTGTGCATTTTTCTCTATAATACAAAGGGTTTCATTTTGTAGTTTACTTGGAAACTAGATCTACCTATAATTACTATTTCCTTTACTGTATGAGTTATCTTCCTTGTTATTGTAGATATTATGATAATTTCCTTTCGTTGTGGTATATTGTTTTGGTTAAATTATCCCATGATTTCACACTCTGGATTATAGAGTTCGACTTCTTGATTTCACCCCAAGAGAGGGTGCTTGGTCAGCGTTGAGTTTTGAGGTAAGTTAGTGTATGAGTTTTGTACTCAGGAGTTTTAATTTTGTATTTGTTCATGCATAATTTCTATAACCATGCATGGAATGTTTTATCATTCAATATAGTTATTTATATCGAGTCTATGCTTGGTGATACATCTCACCCTACGTACATGGGCTTGCAAAGTATAACGTTGCATTCCAATAAATTCAATGTATAATCAAACTCGAAGGTAATAAAACCATACTCATTTCATTCTCGGCAACAAACACAATGTTTCCATCATAGTTTATTTACAGTGATACAAAATGGGTTTTAACTCGGTTTTTATTGTATGCTAACTAAAATATTTCCATGGTATTCTTTTACAAGGACTCTTTGACCCTGGATGAAAATGGACAAGGAGATTTGTTCCACCTTCAAACACATAGTTGTCTCATACCTCGTGTGAGATACAACTTTATCCCTTGTTTGAGATTTAGTTTATCTTCATAGTGTATTGTGTGTTCCTTAATCATTGTATATTAAATATTTGTTTATGGTTTGTGCAAGTTTGTTGAAATGCTCGAGGTTAAGCTTCAATGTCCAATAGTACCAGTCATGTGTGTCTCCCTTATACCTTAACATAGGTTAAAGGCCACTACAGATTGGTATTATGGTTTCTGAGCTCGGTCTCAACCTTGTGAGGTCAAGCAATCTCATATGTATTCTTTCAATGTATAACAGGTTCACCATACCGACACCAGTTTTCAAGTTTATTCTTGTTTGATTGGTAAATTATGTGAAAGAATGGTCACAACCTAGTTATTATGATAATCATTTAATATTAATAATGTTTTGGTTTTGGTTTATTACTTTTCAATACTTTGGATTATCTCGAACCTAGGAATGGGTCGAGGATCCATCTAGTTATTAAAAAAATTATGTTATTTATCTTAAGCCAAAACTTCTGGTTTACTATTTCTAGGGTGTTGGTGTGCGTGCAGGTAGGTTCAAGACCCTGAGTTCAAGTTACTTAGACCAACAAAACCCTACAGAAACTGTCCCTTTCAACATCACCTACAAGCAGGTGAAGTCTCACCCGAGATATCTTTATGGGAACTACAGGAACCAAGATTTTGAGATGGTGAGGGAAATATGGTAAATGGACTCTGCCATACCTATAAGACCCTTTCACGTACTAGATCATAGATGATCGAAACTCCTTAATTCATTATATAATCATATAAGTCTATATTCATGTTGTTTAGTGGTTAAGCATACAATCATGGCTACTGCGCGTTAGACTATCAACAATATCAGCTGAGCTAAGAATTCATTCATATTAAAGACAAGAATTACCATTATACATACATAAATAATCATTCAACATCACAATTATACATAGAGTTACTGTGGTTCACCCCCCTCCGGGATATGTCCACAAAAGACTTGATTATTTATTATATTTGAGTATCTTGATTGTGCTTTGTGCTACAATGGAGGCTTGGCATACAATATCCTTCACAGTTATAGTTTCTTTACACTTCTCTACTTTTTGAATCTCTCTTTCTCTCTATACCTCACAAACTCAACCATGCAAACAAAACCAGAAACAACAACAAATACCCAAAAAGTGACGACTCGAGCTTCAGGGGTATTTTACATATTTATACATTTTTCTCAGATCCTTTTTCTAACTCATAATGAGTTGGCTACCACCCATGCTCGGCTAGTGAAAACTCATTATGAGCCGAATACAACTCATGCTCCACTGTTTTTCCCGTATTTTACGCTAGCTATTATTTCTTGTCCCCCTATCTTCTTCTCTTTCCTCTCTCTTCTTTCTTGATCTTCTTGATCTTCTTGATCCTGCACCTTTTCCATGTACCTTGTCTCTTCTCACTGTTCTAATCCCAAAACTTCCTTCCCAACAAGCCCCCAACACTCACTTATGGCTCGTCCCAAATCACTTAGTCTTGTTGTGTTGCACTCCTCCATGTCACAGTGAATTTCTGGAGATTATCCTTTGTTGTTTGTGCTATTGTTGTGATTTATGCTTCCTTGTTCATGATTTCCTCCATCATCTGCACTGTCACAATAGTAATATTAATTGCAGTGTCTTGTGCTGCTAATTTTGTAGTGCTTTGCGCAGTGGCTAACTCTTCTATCACCCTGATGGATTCATCTTGCAATGGTTGCATCTTATGTATGGCCTTCCTTTCTTCTTCCTTCATATGTTCCAATTCATTGTATAGTTTCTTGTTAGCCAGTATCGCTGACATTCTTTATGTTGGTGGAGAAATGTATTCACACGTTCAGTGGCCTGTCACACTTCCTCTTATTTACTCCTTATCTTATCTTCCAATGATTGCAATTATATATTAGTGGTAGGCTCTGTCCAAATGTGTGTGCCTTCATCACACATATTTATACATTCATTTTCCAAGCTTTTGATCTTCACTACTACTGTCTGTGCAATCCTTTTCCTTTGTTCTTTTTCTTCAAGTGGTGTCTGTAACATCCCTCCAAATTAAATGTTTGAATAAATTTATGTGTACCTTGTGATTATTGAATTATGACATTGGGAAAAACTTTGCTTAACATTTTTTATCACCATAAATAATTGTTGGTGAAAAACATTTATGTAAATATTATTTTTTAATTTTTATTTTATTTCAAAGTACTTGAGATAAATTGATGAGAGAAGCCAACTAGGAAATACTTTATTCCATGGGAAAAGTGAAAAAAGGATAGAAAACACTAAGGTAAAAGTGATTTTTTTCCATGAGGACAAGTGTGAACCTACCCCCAAGAGTGTGGGAGGTTAGGAAACAATATAGCAAGAAGTTAGGCCAAGACTCCCAAGAGTTAGGGATAAGGATAACTGGAAAAATAAAGAAAAGAACTAGGAAGTCTATTATTCTCATCTTGGTAAAACTAGGGAGAAGGAACAAGTATGGTGCAAACATAACGATGTTGAGTATTTGTGCATAATTAGAGCTTGGTGGTTCTGAGAAAGAGCCAAGTTCTGGAAATTACTTGGAGAAGGTTCTTGACAATCTCATGTTTCATGTGGAATAAATTATTTGGCTCAGGGGTGACCAAAGTTAGAAGTATGTAGTTTCTCTAGTATATGGTTGGTAGGAGTTGGACTCTCTCCTCAGTTTGTCCCATTAAATACTTACAGTTCAGATATGTGTATTCAATGTTGTCAATTAATTTATTTAGAATTATTATCTCTCATATCCACAGTTTATATGATTGGTGAAAAACATTTCATATTGGTTTGATGCTAATATTTTTGTTACAGAATATTTTCTTAATAGTATATTTCTATAGAAAACTATTATACAAGAAAATTATATAGAGTGACATATAATCAGAGAATATTTAGCTAGTTTGTCACTGCCATTATTTGCAGAGAGTTTTAAGTTTTTATCTCTCAATATTTGTATCTGCATTTAACAAAGAAATAGAGTAACATGAGTAATCTTTGATTGTAGTCAAAAGCCTCGTTAAGGGAAATATTCAATAAAATATTATCTGCAGGAACAATTTTGGTATTATCTTAGAAAAAATCAAATTTCTTGTTGTTCAGATAGAATAACAACAACATGCAGGGAAATTGTAGCCATAGACTAAATTCTCTTATTTACTTTCAAGAAATAGAAATAAGTGGGTAATCCATGTATATATAATAAAAAAGGATGAAACTTATATATTAAATAATTTTGTAGCTAAAGAATTGACCTCGACGTATATCAACTTGTCCATACAACAAATGAGTGAAACTACCACAGAGGTAACATAAAAATAATAAATTGATTTCTTTAGAATCCTTATACAAACATGGTCAATTCTTAAACCTGGAAATTCAAGTCGACAATTACAGAGTGTAACATCCCTCTCTATTGAGCACACTTTTATTGACCTATTCTTTGAGGACACTTGTGTGCAAGTGATCTGGTTATGATATATTATGATTTAGTTTCAATTATAGGTTACAAATGATGATGATGTTGTGTTGTGACTTATTGTTATATTGATGTATATATATTGGTTGATGTTATTGATGAGTTTTCCTGAGTGTGTGGGGCACATGACAAGTTATGTATGTTGATAGAATTGATGGACTTCCTTAGACTCCGGATTGAGTCATGGACTGGATTATATTTGTTTGAGTATTTCATGTTACACACATATGACAGATGATTGGTTTCAGTATGATTATGTATATAGATTATTGACATTGTTGTGTAAGTGGAAGCAGGCTTGATGATGCTTGCTAATCCGACTCACATAAGGAGTAAAGGGGTCATGCATAGAAACCAGACATTGAGGGAGAGGTGTGGCAGCTTCCATGTCACATCATACTAGTACTCCCATCATGATTCGAATAGTAGGTTAACAATTACCTAGTTTGAGAGGTCCACGATGTCGTGAGGGTGTACTGGGACAGTCGCTCACGAAGATTTATAATTAGTGTGCAATAAAGTGGAGTCCTTATTCCTTATAATCCCTTAGTCTCTCACAAGGTCGACCGAGTGGATTATTGACTCCAAGGGTCGGACAAACTTCCAAAACTAGTCAAAGGCGAGTGGCACCCTTGGAGCACGGAGGTGTGTCTTGAAGGGCATGTCGTGTAATTAAAAAATTGAGTCAATAAATCTAGGTGGCCTAGAAAACATTGAATTGATTAGACCTTATCGGATTAAAATAATTAATTAAGCCGTGAATTTATTAATTATAAATCCCAATAAAACTCTACACCTAAGTCTAAGTTTAGTTAGGGGACTAAATTAAAAGAATGGAGATAAATCAATTTAAGGAAAAAGTGAGAAAAATCTAATGATTGGATAGAATGCACATGAGTACATGAAAATATTAAAAGATATTTTAAAAATAGATATAAATAAAATATGAGAGAATAGGTGTACACATAGAATGGTATCTAGAGTATAGCTACCACTAGTCTAACTACAAGAAGACTCATAATCCAACTCTAACTAATAACTAGTTAGAATACACTCATTAAATGAGAATTTGGGGAACAAAGGGACAACTAAGAGAGAAAATAGGAACACATTGGGGAATGTGAGGAAAAATGGCTCTTTAAATAAAATAAAAATGCTATTTACTTTTGCAACTTGGGGAGAGTGTGACAAGTGTGTGGGTGAATATTATTAATTAAATTAATTAAAAAGATAATTAATTGTGCATGAGGACATGTGTCATTTGGAATATTTCTATAAAACAAATGGTTTAGAAGGAAAATGGATCACACTTATTCTTGGTAAATTTATGTTGCCAAAATGGTTTTGACTATGGTTTACTTGTGAGAGTTGGGATACCAAGCTTGTAGAAAGAGTGGAAGCTATACCTTGCGAGGCAAGCCTTGGAGCTATTGTTTGTTGGTTTCTTGTGAGTGGTCCCTTTGTGGCTCGGGCAGCTAAGGGGGAAGAATATTACCCCTAACATTGGTTGGGAGGTATTGGTGAAGTCTCGGTGATTAGAAAGCGAGAACGAAGAAGGAACGCAAGGCATTGACAGACTTCCTCAATTCTCCATATTCAATGATTCTGGTATTTTAATTTTATTTTGTAATTTGTAAAGAGAGTGATTTGTAATTAGGATTAAGTTTGTTCACATCCATTTTATGTTATAAACAGAAATTCAGACATTAATTTATCGCTGCCAAATTAAAATACAGCTCTTGAAATCTGAATTTATATGGATGTGTTCCAAACACTTGCATTTATGAAGAAAATAATCATATTTTATTGTAATTTCTGAGTATGAAAATTCATTTTAATCACTGCATTTTTAGTTGCTTCCTGAAATTAAAATTGGTTGTTCGCTACCAAGTTAAATGGTAGAATCGGAATTAAGAGTCTCTTTTGAAAGCTACCAATTTAAATTACAACCCATAATTCTCAAATCTTTTATTTGATCATTAGTTTACAGACTCTAATGCCTAATGTTGAGAGTTGTAAAATTCGGGCAATTGAAATTTGAGATTGGTGTGTTCTACGCAAACTAGTTCAATTTTGGTTCTGGAGCGAGTGTAAGTCACTACAACGGAATTCATAGTTACTAGTTGAACACTGTCAACTATTTTACAACCCCAAATTTTAATTTCTATGAATAGCAGCCTTTTACTTTGCATACCATGTGCTAAGAAATTATTTGAATGATGCTATTAAAATTTTCTTTTTACAACTCCGAATTACTTACCCTATTATGATTTCCGCAGTATTAAATTCCAGACCTTGATTTTGGAGAAATTTGTTTGTTGTGTGTCTATTTCTCTGCTTGTCCAAGTTAAGAAATTCATGAGGTTTTATAAAATCGTTGGCAAGTCCAAATGTTGGATTTGCTAATTTGTTGCATTTATTATTGGATGGAACTACCTTTAGGGTCGTTGTAATATTAATTTGCAAACCCTTTTTTTTTTTGGATGTATTGATTAACGTTGCCAAATTGTTTAGTAGTTTTTTATTGCACACCATGAAGACACATGAGAAGCATGTGGCTCGTCCCTTCACACATGTATGATATTGTTGTCCACAATGAGTGGGGTGCTATGTAGTTCATCCATTACATCAATGCAAATTTTAAATGTTCATGGGATATCATGAAATGAGGGGCCCCGCTAATTATAATAATCCCAATATTTCACTGATAGTTAGCTTTTGTAAGCATTCAACACTTAATTTCTTGAGTGTGTTTCAAGGACGGAAAACACTCTGTTTTTGTATCTAACAATTAATATTTTAACCCAATTTCTGAGTTTGGGTTGTTGTCAACTCATTTCCAACCCAAAATTTAGGATTTTAATTATTCACTGCACATTAAAATAATACTTGACTTCAGAATTTATTGAATGTCACCAATTAGATATTTAACTGATTTAGTGCCTTACTTGATAGTTGGCCAATCAAATCCTAATTCCCGATTATAGGAAACTGTATGGATATTTAATTTATGTGAAAAACGGTGATTGAGAGAATGGATAGGGTCGTTGTCTATTGTACCAGTCTGAGGAATTGAATTTTTTTGAGTTTTTACAATTTGTTGTATGCCAGAAATTAAGTTGTAACCTTTGTTTTGGGCTTTACCTTTGTATAATGTATTGTGATAAATTCATTGTGGTCTAAATTGAAATAAATCCTTGAGTTAAACTCCTTGGGTATCTACAATGTAAAATTAAATATCAGAATTAACCCTTATAATCATTGTAATAAGTAATTGGCAATTTAAATTTTATTAGACGATAATCACTATTGAATAATTTGTAATTATGGAAGTAAGACTTATTGTTGTTGCCCATTTAATTGTCAAATCATGGAATTGAAATAGGATTGAATCGTTGTCAAATCTATTTGCATCTCCTATCATTAGAAATTATTTGATTCGCTTCCAAATCATATTGCAGCTCATGTAATTGAAAAATATTGAATCTCTGCCAAATCTATTTGTAACTTCTGTCATTAGAAATTATTTAATTCGTTGCCAAATCATATTGCAGCTCCTATAATTGAAAAATATTGAATCTCTTCCAAATATATTTGTAGCTCCTCTCATTAGAACATTATTTGATTTGCTGCCAAATCTATTTTCAAATCTTGTAATGATAAAACTATTGATTTGTTGCCAAATCAAATTGGAGCCACTATATTTAAAATTATTAATCACTGTCTAATTTGGTCGCTGCAAAATGTGTTATTTTTAATTTTAAGATTTGATCCACTATAAAATTTTCTAATCCGCGTTGAAACCATTATGATTGTTATGTGTTATTTGAAATTCAATTAACCCCCTTGTTCGTCGTAAGATTTATGGGTGTTGAAACTATTTTTGGGACACTGAAATTTTCTTGTCATTTCGAAGTCACGACTCAACCTATACTAATAAAACCTATTGTTGAATCTTGTTGTCAGAGTCTTGAATTAAATGATGTTTGTGAGTTTTAACTTGAATGTAAATGATCATTTTTCAATAGGAGTTTGAAAAGTGTAGTACCTTTTATCTAGAAAACCTAAGACTAGATTTGAGCACATGCGTGATAAGTGGAAATTATTTTTAGGCTTCTTGATAACTATTATAAAATGGCATTTCTTAGTATACGAGAAATTTTCTTTAATGATTGTTAAATCGTAATAGATTATACTCTGTATTTAAATAATTTATGAAGAGTATTGTTGTTGATTTAGTCACTAATTTTTAGAGTATGATTGTGGTTAAGGGAACTAGATATAGCCCTAAAAGGTGGAGAAAGGGGTAAAATAGTTATAAGGAAAATTCTAGAGGAAGGCACTTGGAAAGTATAAATAAGAGAGAAAAGAACTCATATTTTCACCTACCTACCTATTGTACTGATCTAGGTGTATATTGGTGGCCACCCACCTTTTCCAACTGGCTCAAAACTGTTTTCTGGCAATTTTGGTAATTTACTATTTTTAGCAGGTTTTAACTTCCAGGGCCATTTTGAGGCCCTAAATGATGTTTTTTGGGAAAAAAAGGCTTGAAATATAGAATGTCCTTCCTTATTGCACCTAAAATTAATCTCCTCAATGATACCTTTCCAATGGGCTATCATACGCCTAAAATGGAGATCGTATGCAAAAGTTACAACCCCGAGAAGTTGATATACTAACTTACCCAAACGGGGCCCATGTGACTTTTGGTGCTTCATCTCCTAGGGTTAGGTTTTTGGATTTCTAGGATTTTTGGCATTCCTGCTTGCTGTAAAAAGGCCTTTAGAGCCTCATTGTAATCATCTTCTTGTGAATACGAGTAGCCGTCACATCTCTTCTCAAAGATAAGCTGCCACCATTCTAGCGAATCTTTCACCCTGTATTTTTACAGTCTCTGTACATTTATTTCATTAATAGAAATCATATATTACTGTATCTATGTGTTTATGGTTGCATATATGATACATTTATGTTATATTATTATATATCTATGATATCTCTTTGCATTTCTTTATTATATCTCTACTCTCATTTTGTGCCAAAAATAATCTAGATCAGTGGTATCAGCGCAGGTTGCTCTTGATCATTTTTTTTAGTGTGTGTCCTCGACGAGGTTCGAGTATAGAAAGTTGGGTCTCAAGCTTGTCTCTCTTAAAGACAATCACTCTTGCATGCCCAAGAAACCCTCCATGGCGGAAGAAAGGAAAAACAACAGAGCAGACGATCCTATAAATTTGTTGCTTGAGAAAGCTCTCACGCGACAGAGGGGCGAAATGATGGAGAAATTTTCCCACGTCCTTCAACGCCTTTCAATAGCATCAGGTGCATCTTCATAAAGTGTCCACTTTGGAGGCACCTCGCCTTTTAAGGTACAGGTCAATTTTGAAATTCCTATATTTGAAGGTGAGATAGATTCAGATGCCCTAGATAAATGGTTAAATCTGTTAGAAGGTTATTTCTATGTTCACAATTTTTCCGGCAGAGAAAATATCATATTCGCACTCCTTAAGGCTCTCCCACATGTCAAACATTGGTGGGAAACTTACTGGGAGAAAAGTTCCACAGAGGAGTCTGGAATATATGGGGTCGAGCCCACTTGGGATTTTTTTGTGGATGCGGTAAAGGAACAATATTACCTTGTTGGCAACTATGAGGACCAGTACATGAGATGGACCACACTGCGACAAGAGAGGGGACAAGAAGTTCCGGAGTCCACCAATAGATTCCATACCTTACGCACCAAGTTGGGTATCAAAGACTCCTAACAACATTTGGTTCTGAAATACCGTGGGGCTCTACACAGATATATCCAAACTGAAATGGATTTTATGGACATCTCATCACTCAGTGTTGCTTACCAATATGTTGTTAAAATCAAGCAGAAATTAAAGCACCAGAAAAAATAGGAGTTCGGGTCTGCAAATCCGCAACAACCAAAGTATGACAAAGACGGCCCTAACAAACAGTCTCCCAAAAACCAGTCCAAGCCATAGGAAAAGAAGGGTCACGCGAAGACAAAGAAGGACACCGGAAAATAGTGTTATTTCCACAAAATCCCCTGGCACAACACCGATGAATGTCGCTCAAAA